>VYZR01125160.1:640-28127 GCA_013400675.1 Oxylabes madagascariensis
AAAAATACACAGACATACACAGACAGACACATGCAAGCTCGCCCAGATAGGACTAAGCCATGAGGGTTAGGACTTTGCTGGGGTTATGGGGAGTGGTAAAACAGAGGCAGAGGCTGACATTGGGGTGTATTTCGCATGGAAGACATGGATGAATCATCCACTCAATTTTTAAGCCTGCTTTGGAGCTCTCCACCAGTCTTTTTTGCATTTATTTCCCCAGGTAGCATCACATGGAACAGATGTTGAAACTGGTGGCTCTGGGAGGGGGCTGTGGGGTGAGGTGGCCTGGATGAGGGTTCAATGTCAAGGGAGTTTTGCAGAGCACAGCAAAAAATGTTCATCCCTTGGCTTGACAGCAAGATGTCCCAGCATCACAGTCCTGCTCGTTCCTGATTTTCCTTAGGTCCTGGCACTAGGGAGAGAACTGGGGTGCATCAGTTGGAGCATGGAGAAGAAAAGTTATCATCCCTGTATTTTGGTGCCACCAGAGATTCCAAACCAGCCTCCTGATTGTGTAAGGGATCTCATTGCCCGAATTAATAAAGTGCTGCTACTTCCCATCTGACACGAGAACTTGTGAAATTCCCACAGATGAATTTTACTATGAATAACAAGAAATCTCCTCTGACCAAGCCAGTTCACACAATAAATTTCTGCTGCATTTACTCTCCAAAGGAGGAAAAACAATGCTGACTTCAAACTATTTCTTGCAATTCCCTTCCAGCACCACGCAGGAGCCCTGGATTCAAGCTCTTCGTCATGCCAGGTGCTGTGCACACAGCCTGGAGGTGAGTCTGGAGTGTCCCAGGCCAGGTTGGATGGTACTTGGAACAACCTGGTCTAGTTGAAAATGTTCCTACTCGTAGAAGAGGGTTGAAACTAGATGATATTTAAGGTCACTTATAACCCAAACCATTCTGGGATTCTAGGAAAATGCCCTACAGAGCCCATAATGTAATTTTAAAAATGTAATTTTAAGAAAATGGTTTTTTGAGACATCAGTGAAAACTGTGTTTTGCCACAGCACAAGTAGGATTTTCATTAATTGGTTTTCAAAATAAGGGCCTCAATACTGTAAAAAACTGGTGGCAACAGGAGATGGCATTTGGCAACTCTAATGGGAAATTTGCTGAGCACAGAAGAGCCTCTCCAAGGTGAGAAGAAGCTGGGGTGGGAGGATGTGGGGACAGATCCGGAAGCTCTCCAGCATGGGCTCACCCACAGCACACAGACAGGATCTCCAAGCAGCTCAGCAATGAGCAGCTGCTGGTCAGTCTGAGTCATGGGCATCACCTCAGTGCAGTAAAAACAAAGATAATTGTTTTATTATCCTCCAACCTAACGCAACCCAACCCAACAGATGAACAAATGAAACAAAAAACCAAACCAACAAACAAAAAACCCCCACCCAAGCAAACAAAAAATTGCTTTTTGAAATGTCACCAAACAAACACCAAAGCCCAAGCCCAAAAAGTCAGTATCTTATCTGCAAGCATTTATTTCCTGCTTATTCCTTCTGGTTTCCATCAGTACACCAACTGGCTTCAAGGGGGCTATGCCAGTTATATAGGCAGGGGAAAAGTCCCTCTTTGCTAGATGGAAAAGCAGTCCTACTGAGCCATGTAAAGGAATGGTCTCGGTTGGTTTAGCCACAGAATTCTTTCAAACAATCCAAACTAAGAAATGCTCCTTACTACTGGTTGTAAATGACAGCACTTTCTTGCCTAGGACATTCCCTCCACACTCCTCTATTTTATTTTACAATACATTTTCTGACTTACACAAAATCTTTCCCTCCATGCTGAAAAGCGCGCAAAAGGGAAATGCCAACATCTGCAGCCCAAAATCCCTCTACAGCTGATGGCCAGGGGGTATTATCTCACCACTCCACTGCTTTCTGATACCACAGACAACAAATGATTGCGCAGGATCAGAAGGATTGTGGTTTAGAGCTGCATAAAATGGTTTGGAATAAAAATTACCCATGGCAAGTATCATGTAACTTAATGAGCCAGACGTGAATTTCTTGTAGGGAAAAAACCCCAAAAACGTTTCAAGATTAGAAATTTCATTTTGGCCTTGTTTTGGTGTTTTCCTCCCTTCAAAAGGATACTTTTGCGAATGAGGCTCTTTATAGGGTTTTGTTGTCTAAAAGAATGTTGGTTCATGGCTGGGTTTCTGGCAGCCTGGTCTACCCTGAGTCTACCTTCTATCCCAGGACTGAAGTTTCAGTTTGTGTCATCTGAAATCACTCAGCCTGACACTGGGAAACTCTGTGGTGTTGTTCACAGAGAAATGTGCCCAACACACCCAGCCTAAATTCCCACCTCAAGGGCACGGTACAGTACTGTGTCAAACCTTCCCTTCTGGATTTAGCTTTCAGAGCTCGAGGTGAATGATAGCTCTCAGTTAATGCAATAAAAAGTTCCTGATTTGGTGTAAAAATGGATGAATACTCAGGGAATTTATGCCCCGTAGACTGTAATTGTTACCTTAGAGAAGCTCAAGAGAGCCAACACGACAGACCTTACAAATTCTTCCAAACACAGAAAGCCTTTTAGCTGAGTTCATTCCCTTGCTGTTTACTAAGGACTGTCAATCACAGGATGCAAATCCACAAATGACCTCGTTTCGTTCAGTTCTGGTGCCAATGAGAGAGGTGATGTTCACCACCCTCAGAAGACACAGGGGAAGAGCAACTTGACTCTAACCAGGGAGACTTCAGATGGAGATTGAGAAAGCCCAAATTCACTGGTGATGAAGAAGCAGTGTTTAGAGTTTCAAATGCTCTTTCCTAACGTGTTGGAAGCTTTGTGCTGAAATCGTAACCCCCAAACCCACAAAACCCACTTTGGATAAGTCAACTCTCTGCAGACGTATGGGGCTAATGCTTGCAAGCTGACATAGAACACAGGGATTTTTGGTTTCACATTTTTTTACTGGTGGTAGGACAAAGGCAGGTCTAGCAGGTCATGCACACCCTTGCTTGTTTTTCTCACTAGTTATTTGGATTCTTTTCTAGTTGTTATTTTTTAGGGGGTTTTTTTGGCAGCAGACTGAAAAATAAACAACCATTAAAAAGGAGAACTAAAACCAGATCTCAGCCTGAGTCACCACATTGGCCCAAGCCTGCTAACCTCTACCAGAGGATTTGGTGGGACATTCTGTATGGGTTCCTGCCCGTGGTGCCCACGTAGAACCAGACCCTTTCACCACCAGTTTTCATCTGTGAGATCACAAGAGTAGACACAGTTTTGTGGTGGAATGGGCAGCGTTAGGTCAATGTTGGAACTAGATGATCACTAAGGTCCCTTCCAACACAAACCATTCTATGACTCCGTAATCTTAAGGGTCTTTTCCAACTTAAATCATTCTGTGACTGTATGACTTCAACAAATTTAGGAGTGTGCAGTATTAATGCCCTTGCTGCCAACACCACCTGAGCTGGGGTTCAGATCACTTCCATTTGCTGACCCTCAGCTGGAGTTGGGAGGTAAAATGGCTTTTGTTATGACTTTCCCCTCTAAGTGAAGTAAATGGAAGCATAGCATTGTGTTAGCCATGGCATGCCAGCAGTGCAACTATTTTCACCATGGCAAAATGCCTTTTTTCTTTCCTCCTGGATTGCACAGTTCCTTTGACAAGGAAGGGTAAAGACCCTCAAGGGTTCTCAGAGAACATCAATATGTTTTGTATTTAATGTGCTGGCTCGGTTACAGCAAATTAAGGAGAGTGGGCCCGGTACAAGATAATGCAGCCTGCAGTTCCTCACTCCCTAGCCGAGTGGTATACACTGAAAATGATACTCCAGTGTGGAGAAATACTGCACATTACATCTCCCTGCAGTAACAGAAGAGACATTAGGCAAAGCCCTGACTCTTAATGGTACACATCAGGAAAACATCTGAGCTTGGGCCTTCAATCACAAACGCTGCAGGATTTAAAAATGAATAAACTTCACATTGTGATTCTCTTATTTATCCTTTATGCAAATTGTCCCTGGGAGGACACATTATGTTCGCTGCATGGCACGGCGCAGACCCACATTAAAGCGTGGAGGGCCACTCTTATGTAATGCACAATCCTCCCGGCCCCTTCGTGCGGTTTGTGGTGCAAAGAGAAACAAACACACAAAGGAAAAAAAAAACGGCCTCAACCCCCCAAACCTAGAAATATATTCTCTGCTGGCTGCTGAAAATATCCCAATATTAAGCAAAGAAGCAATGCAGAAATATTCCGTTCTCTTTTCCCAGCTGCCAGTCTGTGACAGAAGGAGATGGTAAGACCAGGAAAGCCTCTTTGTAAACTATAAATGTAGAAGACAATACTCTAAACCCCTGAATCCCTACGAGGTAGCTGAGAATTTTGCTTAGACAAACCTAATGCATTAATTCACGTGGCCACAACCCCTAAAAGCCATCCTGTTAGCTAACCTTTCTGTTATTAGCTCCCCTTTCTCAGTGGGACAGAGACACAATAGACTTGATCGGCATTATTTTTCCTGGGAAAAATCTCTTGCCCCCTTCAAGCTTTTCATTATTAGCACAAATCTTCCGCAGTGTCCTTGAGCAAGCATTCGCAAGATGACTGGATGGCAGAGAAGCAAACAGCCCTACACGTGAAAAAGGAATGGGAAGAGAGTTCAGGGACTTGGCCACAAAATTAACTGCTTGGAAAGACACAGAGAAGACCTGTTAAGTAGAGCTCCAAGGGCAGGCTACCAGGTGGGTCAAAACACCATAATCACAAATCCATCCTCTTTAAAATTATCTGAGTGGTTTCCTAATATGCCTCCTGCCTACCCAGGGTACAACAGAGCGAGCGAGGGGTCCTGCGCTTAAAGTCATCTCTGTGCTTGTAATTGTGGCTGGCAAATCACCCAGGCTGAGCAAACCTGTCATGCCAGTGAAAATACATCTCCACTATGGTCTCCACCTCTGTAGGAGCTGATTCTGAGCCCTGGATTTAATTCAATCCTTTCTTCTCCACCCAAGTTGCACCCCAAGTGGATGCTGGGGGCGGGGGGGAAAAGTAGATGTAGACAGGAAAAAAATGGGCGTTGAGTCCCACCTCTGTCCATGACATGGTTTTGGTGCTGGCTGGACTCTTTTGTCATGTCTGCAGTAGTAAAAACGGGTGTCAAAGGCCTAATCACTGTATCCTGCAAGATAAACAAGAGGGAATGCCAGAAGAGGTGGGAGCCTCCTCCATGCCTGGCACTGTGAGGGTGGGCAGGCCCTGGCACAGGGTGCCCAGAGCAGCTGTGGCTGCCCCTGGATCCCTGGCAGTGCCCAAGGCCAGGCTGGACAGGGCTTGGAGCAGCCTGGGATAGTGGAAGGTGTCCCTGCCCATGGCAGGGGGTGGAACTGGATGAATTCTAAGGTGCCTTCCATCCCAAAAATTTTGTGATTCTATTATGAAGGTAATTGCAAAGACACATAAGCCTGAGAGTTCAGCTAAATATTTGACGTTTTCTCACCTGTTTAGCTGAACTAATGAACAAGCAGTGCTGCAAACAGCATGAAACCCCTGATTTCTAAAGTCATACTCCTAGTTTTCTCTTCAGCAGGGATTCTGTGGGGCCTTTTCATCTCAACCCAAAAATTTTAACATTTAGGAATCAGTGGTTCAGGGTGAGAAATAGATTCAAAAGCTACTGTAGCAGGACAGCTGGTTCTTCTGCAAATGCCTGATGCACAGAAGTTCCACCTGAATATGAGACAGAACTTCTTTCCTGTGAGTGACTGTGCACTGCAACAGATTTTCCAGAGAGGGTGTGGAGTCTCCTTTCCTGGAGATATTCAAGAACCATCTGGACACAATCTTTTGCCATGTGCTCTGATATGTCCCTGCTTGAGCAAGGAGGTGGGACTAAGTGACCTTCAGGGGCCCCTTCTGACCCCAGCCACTCTGTGATTCTGTGATTTCCTTATGAATTACATGCCAAAAACATCACAGAAAATTAATAGACCCGATCCAATAATAGAAATTTTTTTTCTGATATATCTCAGAAGAGTGGCTGAGGACAGGACCCTTGATCTGAGCCAGCTCAGCCACCAAAAGATTATGGAAAATCCTGTAAAAGTCTTAATTTTGCAGACAGCAGCAAACCGGGAGGCACTGCAAGGACCAAACAAAATGGGTTACCAGATTCTGCTCTCACCTAGTATGACATTTGCTGTTGGCCATTTAAGGGAAAGGTGATCATAAATACAAATGGTTAAAGAGAAAACAAAAGTAAGCGTAATTTTCAGGAGAAATACAGAAAGACAGAGGCTATGCCCTATCTTTGCTAATACTGACCTGCTGTCAAATTAAAGTAAAGAAATGTGCTTTCAACAGCAATATTTTTAAATATGTTGCTTAAGGAGATGAGGCTGATAAATTTCTGAATCTGCTAAAGAGTCTCAAAAAAATATGACAAAAGGTTTGCAATCACAAATATATCAAATATATTGAATGAGTTCTTGTAAATTTTCTGGGTGGGAGGGAAAAACAGCAACTTAAAAAAACCCCAAGAGGTCACCCAAGCATGGTCTTCTTCTGGAATTAAGCCCTAAGATGAACTCAACCTTATTATTAGACATGGAAGAGAAACATTAGGAAAGCAAGTTTTGAGAAAACAGTTTTCACAAGTCCTGCTGTTCAGGAACCAGGGTAGGTGCAACCCAAGAAATCACAAATAAAAAGAGAAATTGTCGATCAAATGTTGTTTCTAACAGCATGACACTTACACAGAACAGGTTTCCCAGAGAGCTGGTGGATGCCTCATCCCTGGAAACATTCATGGTCTGGTCAAATGGGGCTCTGAGCAACCTGACCAAGATGCCCCTGCCCATTGCAGGGGGCTTGAATTAAAGGACCTTTAAAGGTGCCTTCCAGCCCAGACTATTCCATGATTCTATGATACATGATAAAAACACCAACAATATTTTACAAAAGATGAGGGGCTGGTCCTCTATATTCACTCCATGGAGAGACACCTCGAAAAACATTTCACGACATTCTTAATTTTTGAATGCTACTTAGACATCTGAAACTACTTAAATCAAACTGGTGGGAAGCAGAGCAGTAATTCCCCAGCAAGGGCAGGATTCCCTGAGCTCGGGCTGCATTGTGCACCTGCCCAGTGTGATGCAAATTTTGGGAGTACAGAGGAGCTGAGTGGTTCCTCAGGCATGACAAATTTTGTGCCTCTCTCCCCACTCACAAAGCGTTCCTAGGTTACAGGTTTCTCCAGTGTATTTGTGAATCAAAATTAGCTGCTGATGTGTTTTGCACTTTATAATTTAAAATAATAATAATAAAAGAAGAAGAAGAAGGGGAAAAAAAGAATCTATCCTGTCCTTATTTGTCACGCCTGGCTTCCTGAAACCACACTGGATGCTCAAAGTCTGCCTGAGCTCAAGGGGAGGAAGATAAGCTCATGGAAGAGAGGTAATTTGCACAGAGCAGCTCTTCAGCTCAGGTGGCTCAAAAAAATGAAAATTCTGGGGAGCTGGGAAAGGAAGCGTCACATATACTGAATTAGCCTTAACAAGTGTTGATATTTTAAAGACAGTAGATAGCCTCAAACCCATTGACCTCTGAGTTTCCTTGGGTCTCTCCTGTGGTGGGGAGCAGAGCAGTCTGAATGCAGCACACACCACCACCACCCACCTGGATCCAGCCCACTTGCCCTTCCCTTTGCTGGTGGATATTTCTGCTTCACCCAGTTTTCTCATGCAAAAATAACTGCTGGCCTTCCTTCATAGGACTCTTCATAATCTTGTTAGCAATTTTGTCCTGATTTCAGCTGGGATGGGGTTCATTTTCTTCTTAATAACTGGCACAGAGCTGTGTTTTGTATTCATTATGAGAGTAATGTCGATAATGCTCCCATGTTCTGGACTTTGCTAAGTAATGTTTCTCTTAATGTAAGGACTTTTCAGTGTCTCGTGCTTTTCCAGTGAAGATGAACACAAAAAGCTGGGAGGAAGCAGCACAACACAAATCTATGCCCAGAAGAACATTTATTTATCTTACTCCTGAATTACTTCGTTGGTAATACAGTGGCTTGCTCCTATATGGTTAACAGGAATAATTTAGCTTGCAGTCAATCCAGCCAAAATTTCCCTTAAAACATCTGGGAAGATAATAAAAACTCATTCATTTTCAAGTGAAACCTGAAATAACTGAGTTTTTCACCCCCTTTTCTTTTTTTAAAATTTCATAAAACAATGCTTTTACTTCGGTTTTGCATCTACAGAATGGCACTTTCTGCAGTGTCTTCACAAGGATTAGTGGAACAATCTTCTTTCTGTTTCTGGAGGCTTTGCATATGTGAACTATCTGTAATTTAATTATAACTAACAGTGAAGTCTTGAGTGCTAGGGAGAAGGTTCAAATGTCATCTGGGTAATGCTGGACCTGAGCTATGGTGTTTGCAGAGGAGATGATTGGACCTGTAGACCTATTCTAAATGCAGGTCATTTCTATGAGTCGTAAATGTGATTTTGAGGGAATGTTTTCACACCAGCACAGAACCCTTCCTCAACATCATCAGGTTCCTGCAAAGACACCAGGACCTCACTCCCTTGCCGTGCTCATGTCCAGGACTTTGTATAGTTGGTAATGAGGAGGAAATCCTGTCCTGGCAATGCCATACACTGGTCCTTGGAGCCAGCACTGTGCTGCATTTCTGGAGCAATGCTTTTAGTAGTCAAACATTACAGAGCTCTCTCTGGTCAGCTTTTGATTCCCATTTAAGAACAAGCCACTCTGGCAAATGGTCCTATTGACCCATCCAAATGTTTCACTTACTCCACCCTGCTTAGATAAAGTCCCAGAAATGTTCTGTCAAATAATACTTGAGTGGTAAATATTTAAAAAAGAGAACGCCTACGGCCTTCCGTGCGCTCTCCAGATATTCGGGATGACTGCGATGCTTTATTTTGGGAATGGAAAGTCTGATCTTCCACCCATCTCCTTTCCTCATTTCAGACTTGTGTTATGAACTAGCTCACCTTTTTTAAGGGGCCATTAATGATTTACTGCTGCAGACTGCTGAGTCAAAGCTGGTACGTGGAGCGCTGTAGACGTGAAGGCCAGTGACAGTGCCTCTTACCTAAATGGAGACTCCTTCTCTTAAGAAACTGATTCACAAATGGAGATGCTGATGCTGCTCCAGTAAAACAATTTCCCATCCTTTCTGGTTTTGTTTGCTTTATTTTAGTGGAGCAAGAGAGAGCCAGCAGTGCTAGATTCAAGTTTTCTTCGGACTTGCCTCCTCATTGTGGTCGTCACCCACAGCTGAGGCACAATCTGGGATACCACCAGAAACTCTGAACCAGAGGGAAGTGTGTGCACGGGCAGGAGCCTGAATGGGAGATGCTTCAGCAAAGTTATCCCAGAGAAGATAAACACTGAGAATAACCAGCTGGGCTGCAGTAAATCAAGGCAAGAATATGAATCTGCAATGCTGAGATGTGCAAAGAACCACACAGTATCCTAAGTTAGAAGCACAAGGATCATGGTGTCCAACTCCTCACCCTGCACAGACACCCCAATAATCCCACTCTGTGCACCCCTGGGAGCATTGCCCAAACACTCCTGGAGCTCTGGCAGCCTTGGGATTGTGACTATTCCCTGGGGAGCCTGGGCAGTGCCCAGCACACTCTGGGGGAAGAGCTTTTTCCTAAAAGGCGAGTTACAATTTGCTACCTTCATGGAAATGATGACAAGGAGTCCCCAAGCTTTGGAGCTGACCTAAAGATGGATTACCACCCCATAATTCGTCATATTATGTAAATGTTTCTGTGTTCCAGGTGTCAGCTGATAAATCTGTCAATCAGTAAAATCGATGGGCCAAACAACTGAAACAGAAACTGGGAGGTTGCAATTTTGTTCTAGGACCTGTAGGCTGTCTCCAAGGAGCCTAAATTATGAGATAGATCCTGAGTAAGAGGTGAGTGACGTCTCCTATCCTAGGAAATTATCCCCTTTTGCTTTGGGTTCCTGCTAAGTAATTTCTCTTCTTTTGGATCAAAGCATCCTAGCATGGTGTGTGTCAGAAGGGACCCTAAAGGGCATCTAGTTCCAGCCTCCCTGCCATGGGCCCCTGACATCTGCCACTAGACCAGGTTACCCCATCTAGCCTGAACTTGAACAATTCCAGGCTTGAGGCATCCACAGCCTCCTTGGGCATCTTGCTCCAGGACGTGCTGGGTGCTAGAACTGCTCGTGAGGATGTGAACCCTCAAAGATACATAGAGTTGGGAATCATTAGGGGATTGGGCTTCTCCAGCCAGATGCCCACTCTGACACTTGAAATGGTGCCAAATTCAGAGAGCAACCGGACCACGACCAGAGCCCAAACAGCCAGGAAGTTGTGCTGCACAGAATGTCTCATTTTCCTAAGCTCTTTATCCCTCTCCCTTCACCCACCATCGCCCAGACAAGATAGGCTCCACGTGGCTGACTTGCCAGAGCACCCATTGTGCCAAACCCTGCCCAGTGTCCATCACAGACCAGCACCCAGCACACTGGCAGACACACCTGGCCCTCAGAGCAACCACCATGCTGCTAAGACAAGGAGGATGCTCAGCAGAGCATGGGATGCTCCAGCCATGGCAGCAACAATAAAACAGGATTATTGCTTAATCCCACCATTAGCACGTGGCCCCAGCTATCAATGTCCGGCTGCATCCCAAGCCCTCATTTGTTTCAAGTTGTTTCAGGCAGGTTGTTGTCTCTGAAAGCTTTTGATTCAATTCCTCTAGCCAGCCCTGTGCTCTTATGGGAAACAGTGGGAGATCATTCCATGCATGGGAAAGTGTCTTTGCTCTGGGCAAAATGTGCTGGTTGGTGAACCAAGCTGCATTGCCTTTGTGTCAGGATGATTTGAGGGCAATGTTGAAGCTTTAACAATGCAGAAAATAAATTCATATCTCTCTGTGCATCTTCCTGTGCATATTTTTGTGGAAAGGGGAACTGCCAAACTTGAAACACAGAGGAGCAGGGGAGGTTTTGTACAAAACTTCTGTCTGGGTGGAGAAGCCTGATTGCTTTAACCCTCAGAGACAAGGCAGAGAAAATAGGGGATCCCTGTACCAGAGGCCACCATGCACCAGTAGCTTTAACTGAAATGGAAAAAAAATAAATCACTTCTTTGTTCACAGGGAGCAAGAATGCACAGCCTGAACCCTTGCTCAACCAGAGCAGGGGAGGGAGGAGAACAGCCCTCTGTAAAATGGCATAAGGGCAGGATCAGCCTCCCCCATCCACCCCAGGAACTTCTGGGGACACTTTGATCCCTTGGCTCAGTAGTTTGGTGAAGAGCAAGCTTGGGATGGCCAGTCAGGACCCCTCAAGATCCCCCAGTGACTGCTGTTAGAAATCTCCTGTGACTTCTTCATCCACATCCTCAGCACCACCAAGGAGACACCGAGGACCACAGGGCAGCCTGCAACTATTTTAAGGATGACAGAAACAGGATCGAACCATTGTTGGAGACTTTTAGTGACCCAAACAGGGCCAGAAAGCTTTGTCAGTCCTCACTGTCATGTTAAAAGGCTCAGGGAGGAACAGGGCACTGGTGTGGATGCAAGTCATACCACACCAGTTGTCCTCCCTGTTGGGGAGTGGGTCTGGCCCACTTTACTTACTGGTAAAGACAGAATCGTAAATCTCAGTCATGCTGAAATTACTTACATCCTCTGTTTATGAGGTCTTTAGCCTTGGGCTATAAAAAGAATCTCCTGAGATACATGGTCAACTTTCCCTTCCTTTCTTCCTTCTTTTTTTTTTTAACATAAAGTGAACATCCTCTGTAATGATTTTCTTTTTCTTTAATATCCAAGTTGAATAGTAGGAGGACAAACAGAGGGAGGGGAGCTTGTGTTTTTTCTTCAGCATGAGCTCCTAATTCCCATCCGTGCTAATGGGACGAGCACGCATGCATCAAGGAGAGAAGAGACCCCTGAGGGTTCACAAAATATGCAGATGACTGGTTTTTAATGAATGCAAAATGTAAAACAAAAGAAGTATCACAGTCAAGCTGCTCATGCATAATAAAGTCACAGTGAAAAGGGAGCAAATAAATAGAGAAGTCTTCTTGGCTATAACCATCCTTAATATGCAATGGACAATTGGGAACAGCAGGCCTTCGGAAGCCCACATCATCAAATAGCAAGTACATTTTGGCAACATGAAACCACCTACAGCAGCATTTCTCAAGCTCCATCCTACCAAGTTACGGGAAAAATATTCAGGCCTTTCCCGATGTACAAAATTCAGGCAAAGCAAGAAGATCTCCCCAAGGAGGCTGGAGAGCTCTGGCAGGGTATTACATTGAGGCAGACGAGTCAAAGCCTGTGGTGAGGGCTGGATGCTCATTTGTCCTTGTTTTGGGACTAGTTTCACCAGGAATTCAGCGAAGCAGAGCCACAGACAGAGCAGTCACACTGCGGGGGCAGCGTGAAACCAGGGAGTCGTCCCAACAAAGTCAGTGCAATTTGTTCACTTGCTAATTTGATGGCATTCTGGGCAGCAGACTTAATTAGACATTAATTTGAGAAGTCCAGCGTGGGGAGCTGCTTAGAAAGATGTTGCTCGCTCCTCCTTCTTCCCCCAACAAGCACATACCCTCCTTCACATCTCTGCACTAAGGTCCTTGAGAGATGGGACTTCACTTTGTCACTGCAACTAAACACGCAGAAAACCTGCTACCAGCACCATTCATCAAATTCTGGAAATCTAGGCTGTGCCTCCCTCACTTTTTCTGCCAGCCTCCAGCCCCTGAGTTCTTATTCCCCAGTGTGACCTGCTTGCTCTACAGTACAGCCCCAAATGCAAAGTGATGGAATCGTAGATTGATTTAGGTTGGAAGGAATCTTGAAGATCCTGCTCAGCTTGATCTCAGCTGGGAGAAATTCCCCTTCAACCTGAATGTGGCATCTGTATCCAAGCAAAGGAACATCCTACTCCTTGGGTTGAGGTTAGGCTTGTTAGAAGAATTTTTTTTTAAAAAATCCAGGTCCTAACTAGGTGTGACTACTATAGGTTAACCTACATTTTTTGCCTTTGCCTTACCCTAAATTGAGGGGACACTTGATCCCCCTAAAAAATCTGTCTTTCAAGGGTTTTCTAGGGAATATAAAATGAAGGGGAGATGGACAGCAACACAACTAAACCCCTCTACAGTAACAACACTTATCCTGTGATGAAAATATCAGTGAAAACACAAGGTTTACCACACCAAAATACAGTACTTAATAAACCTCAAAATAAAAAATTAAACCTCAAAGTAAAACCCCTAATAAAACAGTTTTCAGCGCTTAGAAAAATCAGAGAAATGATAATATCTGTGCTCTGTACCAGGCAACTAGGGGAGAGATTAAAGAGAACACATGTATAAATGTCATTAGCATGCTAGCAGTGATATAAAAAAACCCTCCAACTTTTAAAATAAATGAGCTGCTACAAAATAAACTACCTTACGACAAAATGTACGTAGGGGATATACAAAGTAAATTAAAAAACAGATTAAAGCAACATCTGTATATTAACACCATCATAAAACAACATAGTAGTAATAGCAGTGGCATGCAAAGGTATTATAAAATTATAATTTATCCAAGATGTTATGTCATCTTAATGAAACTGTACAGCCAATACATCTCAAGTATTATTCCTCTATGGTTCAAAACCATCCTGTTCTGCAGTTCTGCAGAACTTGGCCAGCCTCAGTCCTGGTGCAAGGGGCACACCTGCTCGCAGGCTTGCACAAGTGACAGCCAGTGCTCTCAGCACAGCTCACTAGTGCAGTCATTTGCCTTCAATGCACTTCTTATTTTCCATCACCATTTTGCCCTTTTCCTATGCTCCTAATCTGGCAGAGTAAATGGGAATCCCTGACTGCCCAGGAGGAACAGAGGAGACTTAGGCCATGAGCATATGAGTGACTTGATCCCCATGTAGGAAACAGGAGATTTTCCTGGATTCCTCCCACCTTGAAAGGAGGTGCTTACAGGAGACAGTTTACTTTGGAAAGTGACCATCCCATCTCCATTTCCCCTTGACAAAGAAAGACCTGCAGAGTGTGACTTGGTCTTTCCAAGTGCTGCCCTGAGTCTCCCAGCAAGTGCCTCAAGTCTTTCAGTGAGTGCAGAACAAAGCTGGGGTTTGTTGGCACAGACTTGTAAAAACACCTCAAAAGCCCAGCCCCAAATTCCTTTATTCTTAGCTCTTACCATCAGTTTGAAATCACCTCTAAGTTGCCACGGGAGAGTTGTGGATACTCACTACCTGGTCCTGTTATTTACCAGCTGAAGTATTGAAACAGTTATGTGAGTTCAAAAGAGTTCCAAAATTCTACAGAAGAAAAAGACATCAAGAGCTATAATACATTAATAAAAATTAAATAGAACAATATATAAAAATACACAAGTACTACTATTCTGAATAATTGGCTCTATGGCACTCTGCTGGGGGCTGGACCTGTGGAAAACAAGGACTTGGAGCCAAAGGGTTTTGGAGGCTGGAAGAGCATCCTGAGGAGGAGTCTCTGAGTGCTCACCCTGTTCCTGTGTCCTCCCCAAGGCACTGAGTGTTGGTCACTGTTGGATAGTGGTCTGGACTAATCTTCAGCTCTTTTGTTCTTGTGCAAGAGCCTTACAAGGGGCATGGTGAGCCAGCAAAACAAAACAAAAAAAGATACTCATTCTGCATTTGCAACTTCCCATTAATTTTCCATTACACGATGCTATGGCAGTAGAGGGCTGAAAACGTCTCCCTGGATTAGGACTAAAATCTCATAGATATTATTAGCATCACACGGCACAAAAGTCTACATTTGCTGCTATCACTAACTTATCACATTAATGACTTATGTAGCAAAGCTAATGCTATAAGAATTATGCAATATATATCATAATTGCTGAAGCAACTGTGTAAGGCTAATGAGAAAGCAAAGAGCCTGCCTATGTGGTAAGAGGATGGAGAATCCTGATATCATGTGCCTACTGGTTCTATGTGCCTTTTTCCTTTCCAGATGTTTATAGGGCATCTATTGAAAAAAGAGGATGAGCAACTTTTATACAGGCAAGTATTGATAGGACAACGGAGTTTAAAACTGAAAGAGGAGAGATTTAGATCAGATGTTAGGAAGAATTCCGTATTGTGAGGGTGGTGAGACACCGGCACAGGGTGCCCAGAGCAGCTGTGGCTGTCCCTGGATCCCTGGAAGTGCCCAAGGTCAGGTTGGATGGGGCTTGGAGCAACCTGGAATAGTGGAAGGTGTCCCTGCCCATGGCAGGGGGTGGGATGAGATGGTGTTTAATGCCCCTGCCACGCCAAACCACTCTGTGTTTCCATGGCTTCTCTCTCGCTCACAGCAAAAGGGCGGGAGAAAGAAGAGGGAGCAGAAGGGACTGCACAGCAGCAGGTGTGAGCAAGGTGCTGTAAATCTGTATTCAGTAGGATGGTGGTGGTGACTAAACCTTGCAGATGGCCATAAGTTTGGCTCACCTCCATTCTGCTCTGCAGTGGTGCCTGAAAAAAAAAAAAAGGCATTTCTAATATAGCCTCAACTGCGCTACTGTTGTTAATATCAAGCAGGAGAAATGCAAAGAAACAACATCTCTCAGTCACTAACCCAAGCTCACAACCAAGTGATGGATTCACCTCCTCCAGCTCTTCCTACCTTTGCAAAGACATGCATGGCCATGAGGAGTGTGACTTCCTCATCCCAGCATCCCCCCTGCATCCCAGAGATGTAGAGACACCTTTGTTATAAGACCCACTGTGTGTGAGAGCTACAGGTATGTTTTTCTGTGATTCCCTGACCAAAGGGCATCTGGAGATCTCACCTAGCACAGCTTCAGCTTTAACCACTTTAACCACACCCTCCTCCTATTCCAGCCACCATGGGCTTTGTGACCTTCTCTGAAGCAAATCTTCTGATTTCGTGGCTGTTTTGGATGCTTGGGGTTTTTTTTGGAGTTTTATTTTAGTGCAATACTTCAAGTGAAATGCAGAAGTTTTAATAAAAGAGAAATGATCATTCAGTGGATTTCGCTGCAGTGCAAAGAAACCAAAAAGGAGGGGTAAAAAATGGGAACATTTGCAGCTTATGGCAAGGGAAATGAAATATTTAATAAGCAAAATGCTGTATGTGCAAGGAGGGCTCCCCCAGCCCCCCACTTTCTTCCTTGGCAGAAATTAAACAACTTTTACACACCACGTAGTCTTCAGTACAGTATGCTAATGATGTCCCTGATGCCCTCTTCATCTGATCAAACTTAATTGTCTGTGTCAGGCTGCCAATTAACAAAAGGATCTCCTAGAGTACCAACTTCCAGAGCTACCTTAAAGGTTAATTGAATCATGTAAGCCCAATGCTCTGGCGGACTCAACTTCAGGATCCTATTCTAACCAGGGGTCTGTAGGGGTAACAAATAAAGGAAAAGTTTAATTGCTAAACCAGCCAAATCTAACAGTCACATTAGGAAAGAAATGATCTTTCACAGCTCTCCCTCCTCCTTTTTTTTCTTTTTTTTTTTTTTTAATAGATACATTGCAATAAATGGTGCACCCTTNTTTTTTCCTGAGCTTTGAAATAATCTTGGGCTTTTTATGCATTTCAGGCAGTTTCTAGATTTCACTATCGGGGGTAAATAGGAAGAACCAAACCTTGCTCTTCAATGTTTGTGCAAACTGGGTCAAAGAAGACGCCCAGGTAGGTCCAAATGAATGATTTATTCTTTGAATCACCTGCTATTTTCTGAAATGTTCCCCTACCAAAAGCAAAGTGGCAGGGTGTGGAAGGTGACAGCACGAGAGCTGTGGAGATGTGGAATCAACAAGCACTGTGATCACTCAAGGCATCAGAACCAGCTGATGCTCACCCCTGTTTCCTCTCCACCTGCCTCCTTTCCCAAAGTAATTGTCACTACCCATTTCTTTCGGTTTCCCAATTTTTTACAAACATATTTTTAAGGTGTCCTTCTTATCATTGGAGACTTGTATGGCTGCTTCAACAAGGATGAACTGAAAATCAGAGCCAGAAACAGGAAATATTTTTTATTAAAAAAATCAAGTACTGTGACTGGGTTGGAAGTAGGGACCCCAAAGCCACCAACTGGAGCTGGAGTCCTCCATTTTTTTGGGATAATTACTTTTGTGGGGAATTCTGCTGTGTTTGGACCAAGTGTGCCATCATCCCTGTTTGCCTTGGTACCCCAGTGCTGAGGTTTTAGCTGGACATCATGTCTTACTCTTCCCATCCCCAAAACAACATAGAGCCCTTTTAGGCCTAAAAGTGTGCAAAACCATGAAGTAAATGGTGAGAAAAAAAGGAATTTTTAAATCAAGCCCATGACTATGTGAGTAGTCCGAGGACCAAGCAGAAAAGGGTACCTCTCACTAGATACACCATAGTGTTAAAAAAATAATATGATATAAACTTTCATATAACAAACAAAAATACCTTGCCAGGAAGATTTTTGGGAAGGCATACAGTGACAGTTCTTGCAGAGTTCCGTTTCCCTGTGTCCTTCTAACCTCAGTGTGTCTCCAAGTGCTCCTCCCAGAGGGACATGGAAGGGACCATGCCAAAATAAATGAGGTGAGGAAGATGGCAGTGCCAGGAGAGGTGGAGGTGTTAGGGGTGAGGACTGGGGATTTGTGGCTGTCCCTACCCACCTCAGTTGGATTCACCACTCCTTTTGCGGAGGAGTGACCTGGAAGGGATTCAAGGATGCTCATGGACCACACTGCCCAACAGCTCAGTGAGGGGACGTTTCCTACCCCTTGCTCTGGAGCAATTCTCTCGTTTTCCCCAAAACAGCTCAGCAGGATGACACATCTTGGCCGTCGCCCAGATGCACTGAGTGTCCCTTCATGTCCTGAGCCATGAGTGAGCTAAGCCAAGTAAAACCTGCTCCATACACCTGCAAAAAAAAAGTAGTCTGGTCAGGAAGGGGAGACAAAATAAGGTAGCCAAAATATTAGATTGGAACCAAGTGATCTTTAAGGTTTTTCCCAACCCAAACTATGCTATGATTCTATGAATGTATTTTAAACTGCAAATCCTAGGAAAAAGGGCTGTAAAGCTGACAGAGCTAATGCATATTATAACCATAGGTGATATGACCTGTAGGTTTTTATCCAGAATTTATTCCCGGTATTATTTATTTTCGATCTGGCCTCTCCATCCATATTTTTTTTCCATTTAAGTATGTATCACTTCAATAGTGTAGGCTCGGTAGAAGGTTCCCCTTGCTCAAACATTGTGGTACTCTTATATAACGCCTCCTCTACCCTCTTAGGAAAAAAATTGAAGTCCGAAATCACTGTGTTCCTCCGTTGGGTTTTTTTCGTTGTTTTGTTGGTTTTTTGGCTTTTTTTTTTTTTTTTTCCCCTTGTTTGCCTTTTCCAGGGGCAGCCCCAGTGGCCTGTCTCCCCTCCCAGGGCCGTGGTGATGTTGTGGTGGTTTACACTTAGAGCTGACATTGTCTGCCTGTGACAGCAAACAGCAGCAGACGCGGCCGCCCCTCGAACAAACTCCTGCAAACTGATCTATTATCAACGGCAGGGGCCTGCTGTACCGCTGCCGGGCACAGTAATTAATTTCCATGCATATCATTGCCAGCATCGCTTACTGATCCAGGGAGCAAGATCAGAGATGTCACACCATAAATTGAGTCAGAGCCTTCACCTCTGTGTTCAGCGTGCAATTTTACACGCGCTTGACAAAGTAACAAACAGGGGGTAAAAAAGGCAGCAGTTCCCCAGGGTGATGGACGGGGGGAATTGGCCCAATAAATTGTTCCCTGTAAAAAGCAATGTTTTCCTCATTAAAAGGCAGTGAATTCTCTATTGCTTTTCATTAGTTGTGGCCTTGCTAGACGTGAGGTTTAATTGGCAGTGTGTTTACAGGACGCCGGCCCCAGAGGTGAAGGAGACAAAGAGGCTGAAAAGAGATTCTTATTTATTAAGGAGAGGTGACAGGCAGCCGCTTAATAAGTTTTTGTGTGGGTCCTGGAAGAAGTTGCACCATGAAGAATGGCTGCGCAGGTGTAACCCCTTCCGTGCCACTGCTTCGTCCTTTTTAACCATCAGAATCTGAATTCTAGACTCTTCCCCTTCTTGCAAGGAAAATAAATTAAAAAATATATTCTAACAAAGAATAAAATAGTAATATAATGATAAAAATAAGCCTGCATTAGTTTCAAAGCCCCTGGTTCAGTGCTCTGCTCTTAGGTTCCTTTGAAATACTGAAGCACCCTCCCTTTTCTTGGTGTTTGTAAGAGAGCATGTTTTGGGATTACCAAACTGCTTTTTATTTACAGAAGAGTACAGATACAGATCAGTCCCTACAAGCCCCAGCAAAGTGTGAAAAGCCCATGGAACAGAAAAATACCATTCACAGAAGGCCAAACCTTCTGTGGCTGTGCCTCTGTGGGGAGCAGGGTCTGCAGAAAGACCCTCAGCACAAACTCAGCAATTAAGGAAAAAATAAAAGTTGGCATATAGGAGTGCAAGGATTAAAGTAGCTCAAACAGAAAATGCAAAAAACAAGGTGTTCCATAAGAGTAAAAGGGAAGGTCTCACTATTGATGTCCAGATTTAGCTACAGAACAGAGCTAAATGGAAACAAAAAAGGTTATGACTTGGCAGCAACATTACCTATGGCACTTCACCCAACAAAAATACGCACTCATCCTTGAAAGTTACATATATAGTAAAACAAACACGAATTTTGGCAAATTCTGACTGTCTGCCTAGCTTTAAAACACAGTGCTAGAATTTTGTAATGATTAAACATGCAAGGTAGAAAATAAAATATAATTCTAAAACACAAGTTCTTGAAAAAATAGGCCTGAGCCCCTGTCTGTCTGAAGGAACTCAAGTGTTACAATTCATTGCATTTTGGCCATCAGAGAAACCTCGAGTTTTACATAAAGTATGTTTTGAATCCTATGATCTGTCATCCAAGATGATTTTGTTTTGTCTCCTAACAATATCATAGAATCAAAGAATCATTAAGATCAGAGAAGTCATCTAATTCTGCCAAGTCCAACCATTCCCCCAGCACCGCCAAGGCCACCACGGACCGGGGTCCCCAAGTGCCAGAGCTTTTAAATCCCTTCAGGGATGGGGACTGCACCACTGCCCTGGAAAGCTCTACCAGGGCTGGATAGACCTTTCCATGAAGGAATTTTCCCTAATATCCACCCTGAGCCTCCCCTGGCCCAGCCTGAGGCCATTCCCTCTCCTCCTGTCCCTGTTCCCTGGGAGCACAGCCCGACCCCCCCGGCTGTCCCCTCCTGTCAGGGAGTTGTGCAGAGCCACAGGGTCCCCCTGAGCCTCCTTTTCTCCAGGATGAGCCCCTTTCCCAGCTCCCTCAGCTGCAAACAGCAAAGGGAAAATAAGAGCTCCAAACAATATTGCAAATCAATGCTCCAACACTTATCTCCATTTCATATTTTTTCTCTAATCAACATATTTAAGAGCAATACGGCCATCCTGGCACTCCACAGCTTGTTGCGATTACAAGAAATACTGGTGGAATGGGAGCTTTAAAATTAAGTAGCATGGAGTGTCCAGTAATTAATTTGATTTTTACATCCATTCTTTATTTAATGCAACTTTAAAACTACGTTAGAAGCTGGAAATGAGCAGTGTAGCATGAAAATGAACTGGCCAGGTTCCAAGTGAGGCAGGGATTAGCATAATGTTAAATGTTGAGGATTGCCCTCATCACTGAGCTTGAGAGGGGGGTGGATACAATGGAGGAAGAGATCTTTCTTGTGCCTATCACCATAAAACTGGAGATCAGAGCACGGTGCTGTGCCGTGCAAAAACAGCGTCTCTGCTCCAATCCTGGCAGAAGAGAGGGTGGAGAAGGAAGTGATCACTGGGGTTTTACCACAGCTTGGAAGGAGGCTTGAGTCTGGATGGGAACAGTGGAGCAATGAGTTTGGGCTCCCCTTGGGGACCGTTGTGCCTGCTCTTCATGACTCACCTTGCATTTGTGCCACCATGAGTTGCTGGAATGATCCTGTTCTTCGGGGCCAACCTGTTTAATCTGTATTTGTAGAGGCTGCAATGAATATTTTCCTCCTCTCATCCCTACATTCACAGTTTTTCACTTTTTTTTCCATTTGCTTCATTAAGGTGAGCTGCCCCACATCAACATCACCCCTGTGATTCCCATCACCTTGCAGTGGTTTTGGCAGCACAACCTTTATTTGCCAATCCCCACCTCATCACCCAGGCCCGAGCACTGAGTGCCATATCCAGTGGCATGTCCAGCCATTCCTTGAACACCTCCAGGGGTGGAGACTCCACCACCCCCCTGGGCAGTCCCTTCCCATGTGTAACCATGTTTTCTGTGAAGAAATTCCTCCTGATGTCCAGCTTGAACCTCCCCTAGCACAGCCTGAGGCTATGTCCTCTCATCCAAATATTAATAATGCATATAAATAATAACGTAACATGTAAAATAATAATGTAATATGATATAGAAACAATCTCAACAAATATTTCTGCAAGGAAAACAAGAGTTACAAAAATAATACAAAATAAAATAATACAAAAATAATACAAAAAGTAATACAAATAATACAAAAACAATACAAATAATACAAAAATAATACAAAAATAAAATAAAAGCATTTTAGCAATTTCTCCTGGAGTTTGAGTAGATTCTTTAAGGTAATTGTAGGTAACCTGTTCCCAGTTCTCTGGCACCTCGTGCGTCCATGCTCTGCATCTTTTTGGGGTTTCATCTTCTCCATTTCTTACCAGATGCGAATGCTGTTGGGGTGGGATTTGCTCTGGTCATTGCTGCTGCTGTTTGCTGATAAAGTAGCTGTTCTGGAGAGGTTGGTTGCTGCTAGGTTTGGAGTCAAGGAGGTGCTCCTGCGCACTCTCTGTTATGATGGTTCATGAATAACCTCAGTTTCAATCTCTGGTCCCTCTGCTTTGGGGTTATGCAGGCACAGCAGATAGTCACCGTCAATGGGCTGTCCCCTGCCTGCCTGGGCTCGCTGGCACTTGGGACTGTGCCTGCCCATCCCTAGTGCCCTGATAGAGCCAAATCCATGGCTCAAGGATGAATGAACACCTTGTTAAACCTTGAGGTCAAGCACAGGGGCTACATAGCCCTGCAGCAACATCCCCTCCCTCTTGTCCCACCTTCCTTCACTAACACTGCACCTTCACTTCTTGATTATATTAAACCCCGGCCTTAAATTTCAGACTTTCAGCTGCCTTTGCTGCTTTAAAGCAGATTTAATGTCACAAGTTCCTGTGAAGACATTGCCGCGTCTTGCTCAGGGACCATGACCAGCCTGGTCCAGCAGAAGGCGACCCCGCCCATAGCACAGGGGCTTGGAATGAGATCAGCTTGAAGGTCCCTTCCAATCCAGACCGTTCTGGGATTCCATTGATGGCTTTGCAAGGAGACTGTGCATCAGGTCCCAGGCTGGCAGGAGGGGAGCAGCAGATGGGGAGGCCACAAAATGTGGCCCAGCCATGTGCAGTCCAGGTGTGCACAGGCGAGCCCTCGCTGACCACAGGCTGCACATCACCTCGTAATTACAGTCCCACTGCAAGCCCCACTCAGGCTGGATCCAACAGCAGCTCAGCTAAGCTTGGGTTTCCTACTCCGGTTTGGGAGAATGAAACCTTAAAGTACTGTTACAAACGCATATTATGAAGTTGGGTTCTCGCAAATATTAAGGTGAATGTTGCATGTTTAGTAACCTTGCTGTAAAGATATAGTTCTTATTTCTGCTACCAGCAAAACTTAGACATGGTAGTGGGATAGCTGATTTATGGTTATGCCTGTAATTGAACGGCCTGTTTGGTTGGGATAACATCCAGCAAACAGAGGATGAGGCCCCTGCTGCTGACATCCAACCATCAACACCGACCCTCCATGGAAAGGATGGACCAAGGCCCAAGCTGGAGGTGATATAAACACACAGCCAAGGAATATGCATGCTCTAAATAAGGCAGACCCAAGGAAGGACCATGACAAACAGTTCCTAGAATATAGAAGTGAATTGGTAGAAAATCAGCTGATGCAATGAAAAGTGTATTTAGAGAAGATCTCTGAAGCAGCAGATTGTGCACTTGGCTGGATGCCAAGTCACCCGGCCAGGTGGCCTGGCCGTAATTCCTTTGCTTATTGTGTCTCCTAATTGTCTTATTTCTTCATCAAACAGGTTTCTTAAATTTCACCAGGAAAGTGAACTTCGTTTTTCACAGTACTGAGCACAGAAACCAAGCCTCACGGCCCATTACTGCAACAGGCCTGGCTTTGATGCAGGCTTTTTCTGCAGCTCCTGCGTGCACTGAGCCCCCATTAATGTTAATGTAAGTGGCTGTTACACTCCAAAAGCAGCAGCGAAGAGCCCCCAGGAGCAGGAAACCCTTTTAGCAGGGCCGCTTTCTTTACAGAACATGTCCTGGCTTAAGCGTATCAAAAATCTCTTTGGCTCTCGCTAATTGAGGCCGGTGGGTTTTGAAGCCAAGAGGAAAATCATCCCTTGTCAGATGGGAAATGTTTGTTTTGTTGCACTGGCTCAAAGTCTGATGCAGTAGGTAGCAGTGGGGTGGAATCCAGGTACGTGGAAATCCAATGGTCTTTGAGAAAGTTGTTTTTCTGGACACCTAGATGGACTCGTCAGGGACACCTTGTGGATCTTACTTCCTGGACGCCTGGAGAATTCAAAAAAAACAAAATTATGAAATTCTTGAACAATTAGAGTGCTTTCTCACAGTGTTTTCTTCAGATGTCCCTGATGGACTTCTTGAGGATGTTTGTTCTGGACGCCTGTACGGAACCCCTAATGGATAGCTTGAGGACCTTGTCTCTGGACACATGGATGGACTCCTGATGGACAGCTTGCAGATTATCCCTGTGGATACCTCGAGGCCTACATTAAAAAGAGACATTTATGATCTTCTTGAATAACTGCAGTGTTTTCTCCA
The DNA here is from genome assembly GCA_013400675.1 of Oxylabes madagascariensis. Lineage (NCBI taxonomy): Eukaryota > Metazoa > Chordata > Aves > Passeriformes > Timaliidae > Oxylabes > Oxylabes madagascariensis. The sequence continues at coordinate 24,626 of VYZR01125160.1, forward strand.
AGCAGCAGGACAGTTTCTTATATATGATAAAAGAATATAAGATACCTATATGTGATATATATATATATATATATAAGCTGAGATAGAAGAACCAAATTAAATATATGAGGGCAAGTTCCAGCACAGAAAATGCTTCTCTAAGGTTTTTTTGCCAACGTAAGGGCTGGTTATTTCTACTCTACTCTTGCCCACTCATCAGTGATATTTTTCTCTGCCTTTGATACCTGTTCTCCAGATCTCACACTGATCTCGGGTTTGACCTAATGGAGGGATAGAGGAGGACAAGATGGCTCCTGCTCCTGCAACTGAGCCCGTTTTTTGGCACCCTTACAAAAAATCTGACCCCAGGCAGACCTTCAGAGCAGCTTTCCAGCAGAACATGTGTCCACAGCACACCTGGGCGTCACCTTGCAAAAAGTCTCATGGCTGCTTCCAGCCCGACTGAACGAAAGCAAACCCCACCAGAGCTACAGAGACCTGTCCCTTTTATTCCTGTTTATTCATGGGATGTCCATCAGCTGAGCTAGGAGCAAAGCAAAGCAAAGGTACTGCTGCCTGTGCACAGTCCTACTTGCCCAGTGCTGCTGTCCATGTTCTCCTTGGAAGAGCAAAATAATCCAAAAGGAAGTCTGTATTTAGAGCTGGGGAAGAGGGAATCACCATCACCCAACACAGCCAGGACCCAGACAGTAAGAACTCATTGCTGCCTCCAAGATTGACAATGCCCACGGGTCACAGAGGAGCACAGAATGTCCCACCAGAGGCTCAAGAGGGAAATAAACTGATCACTTTTACAGCATTTACCAAAATATTCCAGATGTCAGCCAAAGAAGATCCAGCAAAGATGGCCTGGATATGGCACAGTGGGACAGGGTGAAGGATGTCGGGGTTTAGGCACAGGTTCCATCCCAGGGCTTTGACAGACATCTTCTTTGTGCCTAACCCTGGGTGGATGGAGCTAGAATTCTTCCACATCAAAAGGAGAACATCCCCTGCTTCATAATAAGATGCTGAGGGATTCCTTAGCATCCATTAAAATGCCTATGTTTTTTAGGATTTTTTGTTTGTTTGTTTTTAACTTAAAGAAATTCCTGGAATTTTTTGGTCATGGTGTTTTTATTTGTTGGAGGGGGGGGTTGTTTTTTTATTTGGGTTTTTTTTGTTTGTTTTTTCTTTTGCATGCACCCATTAATATTGAAGGATTCCTTTTTTTAACAGAAGTTTTAGCGAAAGGAGCGGTAGGATGGCTCTACACTGCCACCAGTAATGAAAGTTAGGCTTGCCAGCCGTGAAGGCAGTTTAACCCCTTGGTCACACCTCGCCTTTTAATTCCCTTTGAATAGGCCTGATACAGCTTTGATGGAAAACGCACCCAGTGCATGGTTCAGGAGGCTACAGAATTGAGAGCTATTAAATACTAAAAAGACAAGGTGAGAAACAATTTGCAAAATCTCCTCTTTTTATAGACTGCAGCTATTGAGAAAAATTGAGTAAATTCCCCAGCTACCAAGACTGCAGTCTGTTTCAAGATTCCATCAATTTTTTACGGTACAATCAATATTTATGAATCCCCAAAGAAATATTGCAAAGAGAAACACGGTGAAACATTTTCCATGCAGTTGCAAAGATGTAACGTGGGGACCTAAATAACTTTTAAAATAATCTCAATGACAATCAAAGTGCCTTACATAGCCAATATGGTTTAATGTCAGTGTTTATATTAGCTCTCTTCTAAAGAATAGATGGAAAAAGGGAAAAAAAAGTAAAGAAAATGTTTGCAGTTTAATCTCTCCTAAAGAAGACATTTTACTATAATAAGTATTTTGTAATTTGGTGCTTAAAAATTCAAAGGAAGTGTCATATTGAAAGTTCTTTGATTTTTTTTATGCATTAAAAATATTCACCATCATGCAAGCAATGGATTTTTCAGTCAGCTGGAAAAGGAAAAAAGATTTCTATAAAAACTAGGCAAACAAATCCACATTCCTTTAATGGCTACTTTAGGTTTAATATCTAAACTTATTTAAATAACTCTGAACCCTCCTGCTGAGAAATATTGAAAGTAATAGATTCCTTTGTGTGTAATCTCCATTTACATGTAGAGTTTAATTTCCCTCTGGGCAGAACCTGTGTAAAACTTGCCTTGAAATGTCCCTCTGTAAAAGCACAATGTTTAGGGGGGATGCCTTTTATTTTATTTAAAATTTATTTTGCACTTAAAAAAAAAGCAAAGAGCCAAGTCACCTTGGAGCTGCCAAAATGGTGACTATGGCATGAAGTTAAAAATTATTGATCACAGTAATTGATCACAATCTACACTGCAGATGATCTAAAATGCGTCCAAAATCAAGATCAGCCCTGCTGTGCTCATCACACCCATGACAGATCTCTCAAGTGATGTTGGTCCCTCCAGAAAGAACCAGTTTTATTATTACTTTTCTCCAAGGAATTTGGATGGAAGTTGATTTTCGGGTGAAGAAATTCTAAATTTTAAGCTTGTCCCTTGATGTTTGGATATCCTTTGGCTCCTTCCCTCTTCTCAGTTCTGTCCCACCTGCCACCACACAAATTTTAGCTAAAAATAGTCCATTGTGCACATTTTTTATTTGGTTGCTATCATCTCTTTTTCTTCTTTTTTTTAACTCAGAGGAAACAGTACTAAGAGAGATCCCTCTTAATGAACCAGTAACTTAAAGCATTTAATTACCTAAACCAAAGCATTTGCTTCGATGTCAATATTTTATTTTTAAACATTAGCGAGGGCTAAAGTAAGGAAATCTGATGAATTTGCAGAAAGCTTTCAGTGAGGTTTATTTCCCCAAATTAATCAGGCAAGTTGCAATCCCAGCTATTTATAAGTCTAGTTAAGTGTTGTTCCCTCNTTTGGAACATTATTTAATTAAAAAAAAAGATTCCTCTGAAATTAGGATAATTGAGGATGATCGTGGGAAGCATCCACAGTAAGGTGACACATGGACACTGCACCGTGGTGGAAGTGGGGGTACCCTGGCCATCTGCACCCTCTTCTTATAAACCCCATGAAGAGTGAAAAACCCAGTTGTTCTTAAACCCCACACAGCTCTACTGTTTGTAAAATACATATTTTTTTAAACACCAACCCTGCTGGGACAAAAAAAAAAAAGAAAGAAAGCTGCAGACTCTTTTTGTGATAGAAGCCCCCCACTCCACCCAGGCAGTCAGGGATGGCTTGGCCAATGTTTAATGAGTTTACAATGTTACATATCTCTTTATCTTTTAATCCATTTAATCATCAAAATTTCCAGCAAACACAGGAACTAAAAAAAAAACAAAAAACAAAAAAAACGAAACAACAACAAAAAAACAATGCCCCCAATTTGTGTTTTGTTTGACTGCGAGTAATATTCATGTCTGCATGAGGATGGCATGTAATTAACATGTCATAATCAAAATGACTAAGTTTGACACATTATAATCACTGCATGGAGATTATAGCATAGCCACAGGCGATCTGCACAGCCTA
>VYZR01125160.1:39362-52465 GCA_013400675.1 Oxylabes madagascariensis
CCTGAGATGTGAGAGACACAGAGACTGAGGCCAAAGTGTTGGGTCAGCCGTGCACACCTCTGCCTCTGCCTTCTCTCCCTCCTCCCAGCTGGGAGAAAGGAATGGGAGCTGCAGCCATCAAGCCGGGGCCAGTTTGGTTAAAAACAGACAGTGCACTTCCAGTTCTTTCTTCGGAAGATCATGCGGTTTCTCAACGTGTGAGGCCAAAAAAGATGTGTGGCCCAGTGCACTCTTGACAAAAGCATAGATTCACTAAAGCTCACAATTAATATTTAATACCAACAAGTCTTCTGTGATGCTGTGCGGATGTAAATAAGTGGAGAGAATGTGATATTTACCCCACAATAAAACATTCATGAGAGCTAAGCTATTTACAAAAGCTAAATACGACACTGTATTTACTGTAGGTCACCTCCTAGGNGGAAAGGATGCCTTGAGGAGACTTGATACCTCATGCCTGAGGGACATTCATTACCTTGGGCTGTTACACTGCGTGCCCTCTGTGCTCATTATCAAACATCGTCATGTTCATGCAGGAACCCAGGTCAGTAGGCAGGTATGCAGGATGACTTCACTTTAATTGAAGTTACACTATCCCAGGATTGCCAATTAAGTATCAAGGTGCGTTGACGTGATCTGGGGCTTTCCTTCTACTCCAATGGAATTCAAATTCCTCCTGAAAAAGGCTCCTTTGTATATATCCAAACCTGCAATCAATACAGATGGTTAAATGGGATTGTCAAAAACTTAAAACGCCAATATGCTGGGAGTGAATTCACTGATGAAAGTTTCATGGTGTTAGGCTCAGGATTTATAGACCAGAATAGTTAGGAATTTGTTTCCCCAAACTAGCCCACACAGCAGAGCCCCACAGCAGCCAGCAGCAATATTTGCTCCAAGCCTCAGAAATCATCAAAGAATTGTCAGATCCAAAGCAGAGTCCTGATTTAGGAAGCATTTGGGTGAAGTTGTAATACGAAGACTAACAACAACAAAAAAATTGCTTAAATTGACACATTTATCTTGGATTCCTGGATCATTGCTTGGTTTGACATCCAAAAGCAAGCTGAAAAAATGATGTAAGTAATTTCTACGGTGATAGTCATTTCTGGTGGAGCAGCAATAAATGGAAAAATGGCATGGAAGCTCCAGCCTTTGGTGCACAGGAGAAGAGAATGAGGATTATTATAAACAAATTAGAAGTGGGTCAACACCATCTAACTCTGTGGGGAATGGTCAGTCACAGCCCAAAGGCTGCCAGAGCTCCAGGAGCTTTTGGGCAACACTCTCAGGGACAGGGTGGGATTGTTGGGGTGTCTGTGCAGGGCCAAGAGTTGTACTCAATGAGCCTGATGGGCCCATTTCAGCTCAGCACAGTCGGTGATTATTTTCCAGTCGGTGACTCACAGATAGCAGTCTTCATCCCTTTAAATGTTTTCCAGAGAAGGCAAATTTAGGATGGCTGGATGGGCTTGCTTAACAATAATTTAGCAGATATTAAATGAGAGATAGGGTCAAATCTAAAAGTAGTAGAATCACAGAGTCATTTAGGCTGGAAAAGACCTTCAATATCACTGAGTTCAATCTCTGACTGATCACCACCTTGTCAACCAGACCTTGGCAGTAAGTGCCCTGTCCAGTTCTTCCTTGATCATGTCCAGCAGTGGTGACTCTGCCACCACAGCTCATGAATAGTTCATTTATAGTACAATAGTTTCATAGAAGGAACCTACACTGATCATCTGGTCCAGCTGTCTATCAAATAAAGTTAGAAAAAAGGTGACCTCCTTGTGTATCAGAGAGGATTTTGAGAAACCAGTTGCTAAAAATGGAAGTAGCAGCCGACATCTCCCCTCCTTCTGACCTGCAGGACACCTCCCAGTAAAATGGGACTCCCCATCGTGTACTTGCCAACTCTCTTAGTATAGATACCTTTCCTGCAGCTGCCCCCAGACACGTTGCTTTAACGGACAGAAGAATCCCAAAGCCACTGTGGACACCACCAAGTGGCACCTTCTCCCACTGCTCCTGTGTGAAACCCTGCAGTCTTTCCACCTCCTCTCTCCCCAGTCTGCTCAACCTCAGGGGCTGAAAGGGAAGCACACCCTGACTAACGTGACGCAAGCAAAGAGTCAAAATCCTCAAAAAAAATCCCACCATCTCCCATCTGTGTCAACAAATTTGAAGAGCCAATGTGGTTTCGGTGATCCAGGAGGAAGTGGCTTGCCTGAGGTGACTCCAGCTAGTTGGTGACAGAACCTCAAAGTCCTCTCCTGCTTGGGTTACCAAGCTTTGGTCACACAGCCATCAGAGATCAAACCAGTGCAGGAACCAGTGACAAGGCAATGAATAGGACAGTGGTCTATAACTAAGGCCTGGGGTCTATCTCTTGGGAGGAAATCCTACTGCTGATATGCTCACTGTGCGTATTCAGGCGAGGAGATCTATCACCCTACCATGCAAACCCATTGTGGTATCTGCTTACTGAATTCCCACTGAGACCAGTGAAGTTTCAATGTGATTGATGAAACAGGATCAGCAGGAGTAGGGGGGTCTGTGCAGCTTCAGAATTATTAAGGATAAGATATCACACAGAATCACACAGAATCNACCTCATCGCCTCAGAATTTTCCACAAAGATTGGAAGTTCACTCTCCGGTGTTCCTCAGGCCGTTGGCAGGTGGGGACACTGTGAGTGAGGCCAACAGCAGAGATTACACTATTAACCTCCTTTGCAGCCCAAAGATGGTGCGATTTTGGGCTCAGCTACAAGTTTGGTGATGTTTGGTGACATTTGGGCAACAGGCTATAGGAGCTGTGAGTAGCCTTGCTGCTTAGACATCTCACCCACTCTCCGACAGTGTAGGTCAGCTGGATGGAGCCCCATGAGTCTCAGGGCATCCTCCAACCAAGAAAGGTTGTACAAAGCCAAACTGCTAAGCAGATGGGAATGAAATTCACAAACACAGGTAGCCAGATGCCTCAGGACTACCCAGAGCACCTCTAAGGGGCTGGCAGGTTGGAATCGTGACCTGAGATTGCAGCCCAGCTGTGGTCCATGCAAGTGTGGTGACTGAGTCAAATGAGGGGGAACTCTGGGCCACAAAATCAGTGGGAAGATATTTTTCAGAAACCCAAAACAAGAGTAAATAACTCCCTAGTTTCCTACCTAAAAAGCAGAGTGGTCCTTAAGTTTATCCTTAGAAGACATTTCCCAGGGGCAGTGCACTTTTGGTAAACACAAAGTATTTGTCATACTGATTGCAACAAAGTATTTTTTATCATGAAATGGAAAACCTTTATAAAATACTGAAATGTCTCATTTCAAGAAATTTGATTTCATCTCAAGTCATACTTTTTTTCAGGTCTTCAGCAGATGTAAATTTAAATTTAGGAGGTTTTTTCAATTAAATAATCAGCTGAGCTTTTCTTAAAAGGTATCGAAATTTTTGCTTATATATCCAGCTTTTATTTTTTATCTAAATTCGGCAAAATGTGAATTCTGAAACCTTGAAGTTTTCAACAAAAAGGAAAAAAAAAAAACAACACCTTTTTCTCTAACTTGCTTTACACAGAAAGCAACTCCCAAAACCTGAGGTGCTCAAAAGCTTTGTCATTAAAAGTTCTTGTCCCAAGGCCCAGTTTTTTTTGATTTAATTCCTCCAAGGTTATTATTGTTCTCTCAAAAACCGCTCTGGAGCACATTCCTATTGCCTCACCTTTTCCTACATTCCCAGCTGTAGTGTGCTGTCATCACTTACACCCTGTATTTGGGAGTTATCCACAATGAAGGAGAAACAGCCTCAGATGGAGTGGAGAAGTTTGACCACAAGTGCTTTGAAATGCTTCTTCCAATGCCAGCCCAGAGAGTTTCTCTAACTGCACATTTCTTTGTCAGCTGTAGAAATGCAACATTTCTCATTTTTTATGAGAGGTGACTCAATGGGATGCTGGTGAGGATCTGCTCAGCATCTTCTCCTGTTGTGGACAGGGAGCAATGCCAAACCTGGCACTTCTGCGAATGAACCCTAGTCAAGATACCAAAGGACATGAACATGGTGTTGTGGCACCTTGTGCAAGGAGATAATTAGTGAAGAGGTGATGGTAAATGCAGCAAAAGCTGTCTGCAGTGTGCGAAGGTGGATGGAGAGCTCTGCAGCCCAGAAAACCAGCCCAGGAACTGGGGCTCTCCTGCCACGTGCAGACTGCAGAGATGATGTGCAGCATTTATTCCCACCTCTTTTCTCTTGTGCATCTTAACACCACTCTGCAGCACACAGAAAATCACTGCCACTTTGTGGGAGAGGAAATATTTCTCCATTTATCCTGTCCATCAACTCCACGAGGTTCACAACTTCAAAGTTATTCACACAATGAAATGCCATCAGAGGAGACCTGAGGGGAAGAGGAGATGCCCCAAATCCTAGTTCCACCTCCCAGATATGGATAAACCTTATTTTTCTCTTCCAAACCCCCTTTTCCTTGGTTTAATACCCCACATGAAAATGTAAAGGAAAGCCACCCCCTTTGAAAGGCTGATGACTAGGAGTATGACATTGTGAAAACGATAATGCAAAAAATGTTTAAATATCCTCCCTGCCAAGCTGTGCTGAGTAAGTCAGGTAATCACTAAGGGGTGCACAACCATTTTATGGGTCATCAAGTGATAAAGCTAATATGCTGCTTAAACTCCCCGGGAGAGAGGTCTCATTTGGTTGCATCAGGCCATTACACAGGGTTGTAAAAAATGCAATTGTTTGATTTGCCTAAATACAGGTGAGACGTAATAAAACCCCTTATTTGCCATCCCTTGCTGTGTTATGGCAATCTCAAAGCAGGGACTGACCTTTTTATTTGTTTAGGAAGCACTATTCTTACCTATAGCACCATAGAAATAAAACTTAAGTATTTGTATGCATACACATAATCTATTAACAGCATGGCAGGGTGGGGGGGAATGAAAAGCAAGAGGTTTTTTCAAGCCACACAGACCAGGAAACATGATTTCCCCAAATTCACACCAGCATCTTCAGGCTTGGGGGAAGGGAGGAAGAGAAGAGGGGAGGGTAGTTCTCTCTTGGTAAAAAGCAGAGTGGATCCAAGCATCCCAAACACCGGAGCAAAAAGGTCAAAGAGGGAGAAATAAAAGCGTTCTCCACTGCGGTGGGGGAGAACGGGAGAAAGAAAAGGACCCCGAGAGCATTACATCTTGATCAAGGAATGACTGATAATATTCCAGAGCACCATCTTTCAGGCCCCTCGTTTGATGACAAAGCACGGCCAACATCCCACATCCATTATCCGCTTCCCTCCCCGAGGCGAGCGCATCAATAACGCTCCCTCTGCCTCTCGGTGCCGCGTCCCCCCCGTCTGCCGAGGGCTGGTGGGCATTTCCATGCAGCCCCCTGCATCATTACAGCCCACCAATCCTTCACCACCCGCGCACGGGATCCTGCTGCTACACCCTTTAACCAGTTCCTCTCCTCCGGGGATGCTCCCTCCATCCCAGGGCGAGCGTAAACGCCGCTCTCCTCCCGTCTCTCCTCCCTGTGCACCCAGTTACAGGTGGTGAAAAACCCCCTGGAGTTCAGGCACAGTCACCCCTCCTCCAGTTTTGCTTTGCTTTTGCTTCTCCCCACCTTTTAATTAACAAGTGGCCTCATCCAAGAGGGCAGACAGTGTGGATTTAAATGCAAACATTCTCAAACTCGTTGCCGTAATTCTGCTGGATTAGTGATCGAGTTTGTCCGACCGTCTGCTGCTATCCAGGAGAAGAGTAGGATCCTGGCACACGTGGCTCCATCAGCCTGGTGGCCCACACCTGCTGGACAGGAGGGTGTTTTGGTTTCCTCCCAAAACCCTCAGAATTTAGGGGCAGGCCTGAACTGCTCATCCACCAGCTCTGGGTGAAGATGTAATCATTCAGCTTGGGAAGGCACTGGGAGCCTGCTGTGGGTCTTGGCAGCATTTCAGAGGAATGCTCAGGTCTGCAAGAACCAGCAGTGGCAATTTTCTTAAACAATTGACAGTGGATCTTCCCCAAAACTCCAACAGAGGTGTTCTTGTTGTGGTGGAAACGGGAACTGCTTTTCAGCAGTCTTGAGTGGCTCCTCTCAGTTGCTTCTGTACCTGTGTTTTCCATTTCACAGAATCCCAGGATGGTTTGGGTTGGAATGGACCTTAAAACTTATCTCATTCCAATCCCTGCTATGGACAGGGACCCCTTCCCCTGTACCAGGCATTCATTGTAGGCAGAACAGTGCAGCTTCATGTGTGGTGGACATCAAAATGGAGACAGAAGACACCTGGCTGGAGCTGTGACAGCAGCAGCTCTTCCACCTCTGCCAGGCCCAGCCCAACACTGGTGGTTCCTTATCCGCTGGAACTGGCAGCAATTCCCTTTCTCCCTTTGCAGAAGCCAACCACCCCCTGCCCGTTCTGCCTCTTCACCGTGGGTCACCCAACAAGATGCTGCCTGGTGGTGGAAAGCAGAGCACACCTAAGAAAAGCAGCAGAAAGCTTTTCTTCAAATTACTGGTTCAAATCCCAGCAGGAGCAGTGGTGGATTCGAAAGTAGATCAGGTAACTTCCAGGCAGCTTTGTGAGCTGCAGGAAAAGATTACTTAGTTCAAGTCCTTCAAAAAATGAAAACTCAGCAAATCAGGAAAATTTTTGTCTCTTAACAGAGCTCCCCATTCACTCCTTGGATAAACGGGAGAAATTGCAGGCACATCAGCCAGTAACATCACAAATGAACCTTTGACAGTGCTACAAAACACATAGGGATTTTTAGAGGCAGTGCATCCCACTGTAATGAGAGAGAGAGAAAAAAAAGTTCCTCAAATATCCCACACCCACCAGGGTTTGTTTTTTTTTTTGCTCTTGAAGGAGCAACAGGGAGCTCAGCCCATTCCTTCTGCCTTCCCCACCACAGGTTTGTGCTGCCTACCCGCTGCAATTAGAGCCAGGGCTCAACCATCACTCCATCAGCTCTACACACACCAAAGCCTACCCCCCTGGCAGGAAAAGATATGATATGTGGGACTGAAACCTGTACTTAACAGGGAGGGGTGAGGGCCAGGCAACTCTCCAACCTGTCACCTGCTCCAGGACGGGCTGGGAGGGAAAGGTCAGCTCCATCAAAGCAGCCAGCAAAGTAAGCCAGTTAATAGCAAACCTGTTTCTAATTGCTCGCTGTATTATAGCTACACCTTTCACCACCTGAGACCACCAGGAACCCATTCAAAGCCTTGCTTCCTAGCTTATACATAAGCCTTTCATGTTTTATTATAACCCTGACAATTTTTTACTTTCATTTATGTGCGGGAGAAAACAGCTCTGTCGCCAGCCTCAACAGACAGAGGCACTTTTTAAAGCCTTATTTCCACATACATTGCTTCCAGAAACCCCCAGCAGATTCCCTCCCCCGGATCCCTGCAGTCTGCTGTCAGTGCAGGAATGGCTGAACGTGATGCCAGCACCCTCAGCAGCAGGATTTTCATGATTTTCATGATTTCATCTTTCTTCCTCCGCATTCACGAGGGTGACAGAACCACCCTGGCATTCTCCACGCCGTGACCAGGCTGTTGCCAAGTGCAGTCTGCGATTTAAGTGCCCTGCCCTCACCATGGCAGCAGCTGCCAGGGCATGGAGGAGGTGCTCCAAGGAGTTCCACAGGTGCTCCGGGTGCTGGCAGCTCTCCCTGTGGCCTCTCCCGTGGGTTTAAATCCGTGCAGCCTGCTGTGGTGCCACCCATGAACTCCCTCCATTCCAGCTTCCCTGCCCTGTGACCCAAGCAATGGGTCAGGAAAGGGTTGGGAAGCAAAGCATGGGGAGCAGCTCAGCCTCACAACATTTCAGCTCTTGAGCATCAGAAAATCTCGGAATCCTTTAGGCTGGAAAAGCCCTCTACGTTCATCGAGTCCAACCATTCCCCCAGTACTGCCCAGGCCACCACTGACCCACGTCCCCAAAGTGCCACATCCACATGGCTTTTAAATCCCTCCAGAGATGGGGACCTCTCCACTGCCCTGAGCAGCTGTGCTGGGGCTTGGGAGCCCCTTCCATGAAGGAATTTTCCTAATAGCCAACCTAAACCTGCCCTGGCGCAGCTTGAGGCCATTTCCTCAAAGTCGGATCTTGGGGTTGTAAGTCCTGGGGAAAGCACCCTGAGCTGGCTGTGCTCTGCTCTGCTCCCCCAGGATCCCAACATCTGGGCTACCCAAAAAGCCCCCCTTTTTTTATTCTTTTTTTTTTTCTTTTTTTAATTTTTTTTTCTTGTGGGATGGCAAGTCCTGACCAGGTGTGGGAGAGAATTGCATCCTCTCCCCCGACCAGGTCTCTGGCACTGAGCACATCTCCCCTGCCTGATTCACCTTTCCCTTGACAGCCTACACCTCTGACAGTTAATTCCTCTTCACTGACTATTAATATTTCATGGCAGCACCAGGACAGCACCACGGCAGCTGCCTCAGAAACACGGGCAGACCATCCAGATACCCTCACCCCTAAATGGGTTCAGGTTGTTCCAGCATTGCACAGCATTTTTTTGGCATGGCTCAAGGTCATGGCAAGGGCCACTCACCGACAGCATCACCTTGCCCTTAGTTTTCAGGCAGGTGTGGGAATTCATGGAATTACAGCCAAACCCAGGCACGCTCAGCGCTTAATCCTGGCTCAGCTGAGCCCCAGCCACCTTGTCTCCGCTTCTTTTTTTTTCTTTTTTTTTTTTTTCTTTTCCCTGTTATTTAAATCATTTTGAGCAAGAAAGTAGGCCATGAAAAAGGGGGTAGCATTGTTTTAATAATTAGCAATTACGATCGCTGCAATATTAATTGCATATTTCCATAGCAAACATCCCCCTGGAGGGGAAAAGTGAGCGGTGGTTAGAGACCGCCGAAGCCTAAAACTGGAATTCCTGGGAACAGGGAGGGGAAAAAAAGGGAGAGAGAATATGAACTTCTTACATTCAAGTAAATTACTACAGGGATTCCTCAGAAACCTTTAATTAGCCCTGCTCTGCTGTCGCATTGATTGGTCTGAAACTCATCAATTATTCAATGGCAGCAGCTCTTTCTCTGTCTTGCTTTTTCTCCCCCTTCTTTCCATCCTTTAGGTGGAAGAGCCAGTTCTTAACCTGCTGGGGCATTTCTGTTTCCATGCCACTGAGCCACAGGCCATGGAAAGCATCCTGATTTCCAGCCTCCAACCCAAACCCTGCGGGGTTTGACACAGTCTGATCTTCATGCTGGAGGTGAGAGGTTCTGCGCCCTTGCCTTGCTGTGGGGCCAGCACACCTAAAAGTGTCCCATGCTGGTTTTTAGGGAACAATCACCATCCCTGGATGTTTCCCATCTTGGGTTATTGTTCCTCAGCCTCCAGAATTGGGGTTTTCTAGGTGCTCCTTACACCCAGCATCCCTGAGGGGTGGCTGTCACCTGAAGGAAAGGAGGTGCCACGGCTCTTCCCAAGTGAGAGGTGCACTTCCATGAGGGGAAACACAGTTTAGAGAAATCAGAAAAATGAACTCTGCCAGAAACTCCCTCGTCAGCCTCAAGGTGAAAACAGATTTGACCTGGATTTGACTGCTGCTCAGTCAGATTTGGCCTGGGAAGAGCAGAATCTTGCATGCACAGCACTATTTGCAAGTCATTGCTTCACTGGCTCATGACTGGAAAATCAGTGATGTCTATCTCAATTTGGTCAGAACCCACAGATTCCACATGTTCATTTACTTCATCCCTGGCAGTGTCTAAGGCCAGATTGGACATGGCTTGGAGCAGCTTGGGCTAGGGAAAGTGACCCTGCCTGTGTCAGGGGAGTTGGAATGACACAGTCTTTAAGGTCCCTTCCAAGCCAAACCATTCCATGATTTCCCAAATGAGCCACAGCCCTCCTCAGCTGACCCCTATCACCGCAGCACTGTCCCAGCACCACCTCACTGGGCTCATTTACCCCACCAAGCAGCAAACCCCTGCTCAGCATCTGTCTGGCCACCAAAAGCACTGACAGGTCCTTCCAAAGCACCGGCCACAGCATCATCCCAGCTTCAGCTCCCACATGGAGGTGAACTTGCAGCAACCAAACTCGCAACAGTCAAAATTCATCCCTGGCTGCCTTGCTCTGCTTAAACTCTTAGGAGAACAGCTCTGCTGACCCTGTGTGTATTAGCCTGTGGATGTCTCAATCCCATTTATTTCCCAAATTCTCTCTAAGGTCTGGCTTCTGGAGACACCTACACATGATCCTGTTCCCAGACTCAAAGGAGCAGACTCCTCACCTTCATGCTTAGGAAATGGAATACAGAGCACAGACCTAGTCAAGAGTTATGCTTTTCAGGCTTTGGTCTAAACAAGGGGCCTTTCCTTGAATTTGTAACTTTGAGAAATTTTGGTTAACTATGCAAAATTTGCTGGATGCCAAACGATTTTTTCTTCCTTTGATGTATGATATTTTAATTTTTTTTTCAAATCTAACCCATACACACTTTTTGAGAATAAAATGGAGTTTGTGGGGTTTTTGCTTTTCCCAGGTTGAATGTAGCCTTTTGTCCTTTCTTCTTCCCAGCTTTAGACTTGTGAGAAGATAAGATCACAGACTCCTGGAATGGTTGGGCTGGAAGGGACCTTCAAGATGTGTCACTCTACTCCCCTGCCACAGGCAGGGACACCTTCCACTATCCCAGGTTGCTCCAAGCCCCATCCAACCTGGCCTTGGGCACTGCCAGGGATGGGCCAGCCACGGCTGCTCTGGGAAACATTTCAATTAGGTGAGTAGCAATTTTTAAAGTAATTCGGGGTACTTCATCATGCAAAGGGCTTCAGCTTTTCCTCTGTTGTTGCAAATATGAGGAAATATTGTTCTCCCGACGTCCTTTATCTCATCCCACAAGGAAGACAGAGAGATTTTGTATGAGGGCATGTGGCAATGGGACAAGGGGGAATGGCTTCCCAGTGCCAGAGGGCAGGGCTGGATGGGATCTTGGGAAGGAATTGGTGTGTGTGAGGGTGGGCAGGCCCTGGCACAGGGTGCCCAGAGCAGCTGTGGCTGCCCCTGGATCCCTGGCAGTGTCCAAGGCCAGGTTGGATGCATGTGATGGGAGACAAGAATTTGAAAATGCCACACCTATCTATGCTACCTACGAAAAAAAGCATATTTAAACTAGCAGGGAGACAAAGTCAGGGCAGAAAAACCCCTTTGCCTGAGATGCTGCGGAGAGATGAGCCATTCAAATGTCCATCCTGCATGTCCTCCCCACAACCATCCACTGTCCTAGGGATCAAACTGAAAGGCTCTCCTTTATTTTATAGCCCCTGAAAATCTTGGGAGAAAAACAGCATGTGAAACCAATAAGCAAAGAGTTTTTGCTTTTCTCTTAAAGATGAGAAAAATATTTTGAAGGATTATTTAATTTGATCCTACTTGTTTCACTTAATTTTTTTTCAAAGAGGGCAGTGGTGACAAGGGCTTCACATTTTCCAAGTAATTTTGGATCATTTCAAAACACTATTTAGAAATTTAAACATGCCATTTAGATTAACTTACAATAATGCACTGCCTCTAAATTTTTGAGCATTTTGTTTCTAGAAAAAATCTGTTTAATTTGATGCAATTTAGCAAATGTTATTTAGTGAATTTGTTCACCTTTTGACATGGGAATGATTTGTGTTCCTCTCCAGCTTTCATTTACCTCTCACACGCTCCATAGGTACTTTGGCGTGAAGCTTGGTTTAAAATTTGCTATTCAATGCAAAGAAAGGCACTATTAACTTAAGCTGACTTAAAAAGAGAAAAAAATAATAAAAATAAATATATGACATTATCCAAAATCAGGATTTCTGGTGCCTCAGGAGGGGCACATCCCCAAGTATCAGGGATCTGCCTGAAGACCCTGGGAAGGTTGGGATGGTCCCTCCAGGTACTCTGAGGTCTCCCTGCTCCCACTCTCACATTCAGGGATAGCTGCAAAGAAGTCACAGATGAACACAGGAAAAAAAAAAAGAAATCCAAACCAAACAAAACCTGAACCCTTTGCCCCAAGAGGGGGATAAGAAATGATGTATTGACTATGAATTTCATTTATCTTCCCGCCTTCCCCAGCTCGAGCTGCTGCAGCGGCGCCGCTCACGATGCGTGTACACATATTAGCCCGTGTATTTCCCATCCTACTTATCCCCTGGAATTTATTCTAAAGCTCGCTTTTGGAAACCCATAAGTAGGACATAATTCGGAGGATTTGATATTCTGGTCAATGTTTTGCCGAGTAGTTATTCTGAGACGTTGTGGGAGAAATGTGTCCTTAAATAAATATATATATATGTATAATAAAAGACATTCACAAATACATAACATTTTACTTAAATCATGTTACATTCAATTATTTAGTTATAATATATAAAATCAGGTCACATCCAGAAACACCGAGGACATTTGGTTTGCTGGACAAATACTTTGAACCTATTTTACCCTGAAATAGGAAAAAATGTGTTTCCTTGCTCAAGGCAGCTCTTCAAGCTCACAACAGGCAGTCAGGTATGGCTGTGACACCCAGAATTAGCAGAAATGTCACCAGTTAGAAACTTTTTTATTATGGATAATAATATCAATCCCTTTATTGAGATCAGAAGCCCACACGCTCATCCCAGCACCTTCTGTAGGACATCGGAATTCCTCTGTATCCTGTGTTAAAATCCACTGTATTACTATTAAAAGTCATAAAAAATATTCATACTACAAGATTTTGAAAACAACTGGATTATTTTGTCTCATTTTGAGGGAAATAGGAGGAAAACAGCTTTTTCCTTTCTCTCCAAGTCCCATCGTACCCATTTGCCTCCTAAAAGCAAGTGAGGAGGAAGAAAAACTGAAAATAATACTTTTTCGTCATTTTCCCATTTTTGTTTCCCTTTACAATTCAAAGTACAGATGGGAAGCATTACTGTTTTCTAAGGATAAAGACGGGGGTGCTTAAATTTCATACAAAGTCATGACACTGCTTAAGAAATGACCAAAGAGAATTGGCCAAAAATTAAACAAAACCGCACTTTCCCCTTGACAGTGAACACATAATTAAAAAAAAAAAAAAAAAAAAAAAAAAAAAAAAA
>VYZR01125165.1:0-25635 GCA_013400675.1 Oxylabes madagascariensis
GGGCATACTGAATTGTATAACAAAGCACCACTGAATGGTAGATGTTTCACAAAGTAGATTTCTTTTTTAAATTGAGTTGTTAAAAACTCCTCCCCCGCTTTTTTTTCTAATTAAGAGAAAAGAGCACGACCGTCTGACNTATTTCTCCTATAAGGTCTGTAGGTGCAAAGTGGAAGTCTTTTCTCTTTTCGAAACATCTGTAATTCAGATTAATATTTGCAATTTGAATTTTCCATTTAGTTAATATCAAACAGTGAAGAGATTCCAAGAAAAGCTACTGGTTATAAATTATAACACCCCAATAGCAAAACCACTGCAATATTGAAAACAGAGTAATAAAATTTTTTCCTTTCACTTCAACAAATCCCAGGATTTTCATTTTGAAAATTATCTTGTAAGAAAATGAATGCAAACCTCCCATAAAATTGCAAAGATCAGCAGACACAAGAAATATGGAGAGAAAGAAGCACTGAACAGGCAGCATGGTTTGTCTTGTTCAGTCTGCCCAACATCTGCAGGCCTTACTCCTTTTTGTTTTTCCCTAACTTTGCTCAGTTTAGTTTCTTTGCTCAATTTTCCCTTTCTCTGCAGCCTGAGTGTGTTTTACCTTTCTCAGCAGAAGATTTCCACAGGCTGTGGCTTAAACCCCGTGGCTGGCTGGCAGTGTCATCCCCTTGCCCCTCAGGACTACAACTATTGATTTAGCCGCTACTGAAAGTCTGTGAAAAACAAACTGCCTTTATTCAAACACCCTGAAAGAAAAGATCTGAATACCCATATATTGAGGAATCTGAGGAAAGAGTGGAAGGAGATGATCAGACATGCCAAGTACTTTTTGGGCAGTTAATAAATTTGGCCAGCTCCAGCTGCTGCACATCTTGCTGCAAGAGAACCGTATTTTGACTGAGAGCTTCTCCTTCCTGCAGCAATCGGTCTGCAATCGATAGTGCACCCCTGGGATGCACTGCTCAATACACATCTGCAAGGAGGGCTTTCTTTCTGAGCTAACTGGGGATAAATTCCTGCTGTCCACATCCACCTCTGCACCCTCTAACAACTGCCCTTTATTCAGAGCTCCTAGGCCTGGCTATTTGAGAGCTCTATTTATGGCACACTGATACCAATCCTCCACTCCCCAGAAAGATCTCACATGTGCTTGGCTTATATCACTTGGAGATAAGCAACTAATTCAGAGAAAATAAAGTGCCTTCAAATATATTTAGGTTATTTTTCAACTTGTAGAAACAAGTGGGATGTATCTAGTCTTCAAAACTATTCATATTTAGAAATTTCCCCCTCTCCCCAGTGGGCTGGAACAGTTCACACTGTACATTCTGCATCCTCACATCAACATTTGGATTAAAAACTACTAGTGGTCACCTTTCACTTGATAGAATTTTACATTATTTTATGGGAAACAAGTGATATGTTATGATAAAGAAAACCTGAATTTACAAATATTGTGGGCCAGATCCCTCTCTGCTTGTACATTTATCTTCCTCTAAGGCTTTGGTAAGGCACTTCCTATCTTGTCTGCAGCCTTTTCATCACAGCTGTGCACAGACTTGTCTGAAGGACTAAGGATATTTGCTTAAATTTCTCCATTAAGTACATTCTGCTTGAAAAAATATTAACTACATGATTTTTCTTCCTGGTTCAGACCACATCTTTGTTTCTTCATGCATGGATCATGTTTGGTTACTGATTTCCAGAACCAGTGTGGTGCTGCATCCTCCCAAATGACATACCTTAGATGTGGTTCTATAACAACAGTTTTATGAGGCTATAAATGGCAACACAGCAGAAGTTCCAGTAAGTAATTTTGGAAAATCAAGCCTATACTCTAGCCAAAATATGAATGGTTCAAGCGAACTTGTGAAAGAGATGATTGTTCCCCCTGTGCAAAACCAACTCCTTCTTCTTAAAAATCAGTTACTTTGGCCCCTGTCACTCTCCTGGGCCACCCAAGCCAAGGTGTGCTTGGTTTGCACCAATGGCCTCCACCGTCACAATCTTTATTCTACACCACTTTTGGAGCTCCAGAAGGAATGACAAGACTCAGGCTGCCAGGGATCTCCTGACGGTAATTAGTCCAACAAAAAGAGCAAATTCTTGGTTCCTGATGCCCAGCCCAAGGCCACCCTCCCTCCCCCAGACTCAGAGAAACTCTCTGTCAGAAGGGGCATTTCAGAGTGTTTTGCACAGATCAGAGCACTTGCTTGCCTGATTCCCTCTGATTTTTCCCCTCTGTCCCTCCCTTCCCTGTGCTGCAAGGCAGAGAAAAGCATCTGCCTCTAGGATAGCTCAGGACCTAACAGTAGCCTCATTCTTGCCTTTCTGGCAAGGAAGGAGAGTTAGGTGCTTCAACAACACGTCATGCATGGGGAGCGGGAGGGGGGAAGGGATGAAAGAAGGCACCAATTTCTGACCATATGTGCCATTTGGGTGCCTGTCTAACACTAATTTCAAGATAGAATAATAAAAATTTACCACTAACGCAATTTATTTTCTGTTTGCATTTCAGGATCTTAAAAATAGAGCAGACAAATCATAACACATGATGTCCCCAGTGATTTCTATTCCCTAATTGCACAGATAACTTGCTTGATTAGTGCTGTGCTTTGTACAACAGGACTAGCTGGAACACAGTGAGTCTATTTACTTCAGAAGTGCTCTGGATATGATTAGCAGGAGTGCATAAATGTACATTAGTGCATATTAATGCAGCAACTAATCTACACTGTGGACAGAAACAATACATATTGTATTTTTCCACCCAGTATGTTTCTATTTGAAAATTCCTTACACAACAAGTGCCTCTGAGGTACTTACTTTAATTTTCCTTTTGCAATTTGTAATTACCTTAGATTGATATGTCTGTTTTTCTAAATAAATTGCTTTACTGGCTAAAATATGCCCTCTTTGTAAGCAGATTATATCTAGTGCCATACAGCACAGTTAACTTCTTTCTCATTGGGAGAGGAGGGTTTGAACTCCTTGCTGCGAGAGATTTTTTATTTTGTTTTTAAATACATCAAGGACATTTTCTGTTCAGAAACAAAGCTGCCCTGTAAATGATGGGGATGGTTCTGACATCCATCTTCTAACTAAGGATATTTGCATTTTTGGGACTTCCACTATGCTTGCTGCAGCAGTGAGAAGTAGCTTTTGTACACAAAAACTGGCACCAGAAGAAAGAGATAGTTTATAACTCTGTTGTCAAATCATACATTTGTTGTGACCTTTTCTATGGCAGACATGCGGATTATTCACCATGACAAATATTTACCATGTAATGTGGGAAACACAATAAATAATATTTCTGATACAATGGGAAAATCTTTAAATACCAGAAAATGGAGAGGAAGTTCAGCCCTTTTGTCTGTGGTGCCTTCAGGCCCCTGCACAGTCCTACAGCTGAACTACAATCTACAGGATACCCACCACCACTTGGCAGGAGAGGGGCACCCCTCAGCAGGGCAGATGAACTCATGTTCCTGAGCCACAGACAGCAGGATTCTTTCAAGAGGGATGAAAACTAAACCTCACCCCAGGACCTTATTTTCAGAATTTGCAGAGATAGACTGATTTCAGTAGCATGTTTCACTTTACACTCAACAGTGTACCACTGCATTCAAGTCTTTGGAGGTCATGCCCTCTTTCCAAGTTCCTTTCACCATTATCCACTGTCAATAGAAGAGCCAATGATTATTTTAAAGTTGTTTATCTATTCCATGTAAGTCTCTGTAAGCATTACCATGTTTCTCCTACTGTCCAGAGAGCTCTTGGCTATGCTATCATGACATTCAATGACTGACAGCATTGGGATCACTTCCAGAAGAACTTTCTATATAAACATACAGGAGTTGAACAATCTTCTGTTCAAAAAGCAAAAAAAGAAGACTTAAACCTCCAAATATAAATCCCAAGAAAAGGACAAGATGTACTTAGTAGTTGTTGACCGTACAAACTAGACAGGCAAGTTTTCTCTTCCTTCCTTATCTCAGAAGGAATGCGCCTACGTTCCTTACACTGACATCACAGAATATCCTGGGTTGGAAGGCACTCAACTAGGATCAAAGCCCAGCTCCTTGTTCTGCAGAGAACTGCTCCAAAAATCCACCACTTGCCCAAGAATGTTGTTCAAATGCTCTGTGAGCTCTGGCAGGGTTGGGACCCTAAGCATTTCCCTGGGGAGCCTGTTCCAGTGCCCAACCACGCTCTGGGTGAAGAATCGCTTCCTAATATCCAGCCTAAACCTTCCTCACACAACTCCAGGCACTTCCCTTGAGTCCTGCCACTGGTCACAACAGAGAAGAGCTCAGTGCCTGCCCCTCTGCTTTCCCTTGCGAGGAAGCTGGGATGAGGTCTCCCCTCGGCTGCAACAAGCACACACTTAGCAAAACCACTGCATTCCTCCTAACCTGCCTTCAGTTGTGAGACACGCTGTGCTGTAAATTCTCAGATATATTCTCCTTGTCTCTGGCTAACCAAGTTTCACTGCTGGTAGCCAAACGGATGATGCTCACATTTCACGGGATGTGGAGCCTGGCAGATTCCTGTTCTGCTGGGTACCTGACCATGTCAGCCTGCAGCCTTGCCAACACTCAGCTGCGCAACTTCATGAAGGCAAACGCCAATACCTGATCACCAAGGTGATTGATCACAAAGACTGCGCGCCACGTGCATCGTGTATCGCGGTGCCAAGGCGACAGGGGAAGGGATGGTCACGACAGCTGAGAGGAAAGAGGACCCTGAGGAATGGAATTGTCTTCAGAGCAGTGCAGCTGGCCATGCAGATGCTTTGGAGGCTGCACCACGCTCCAGGTGGGCCCACAGATCAGCACAAAGAGCAGGTTGGGAAAAGAAACACTCGGCACTTTGTCTAACTGTAACCAGATGGAAACGTCTCACCCTCTGCCTTCAGAACTGGGTAGTTACACTAGACACTAGGAAATTGCATAGATTATCTGATGGGATGCTACTCTGCAGTCTCTATAATTTCATTTTCAATTTCTTTCCAAGAGTTATGGGTCAATGGCTAGAGTCAAATAAACCCACTTCCTCATGCTTATGGTAATTACTAACTCCCACTTTATCACAGTGCCTTTTATCTGAAGTATCCCAAAGCATTTTACAAATTCAGCAACACATCAATGTTGGACCTGATCCAAAGCACATTAGGGTTAATGAAGTTAATATACAATGCATTATATGCATGTAAACATTTCATAAATTTCTTGCAATAGCATAATTACTGTTGAGGCCATCCAAACACCCTTAACTCTGCCCTATATAGTGATGGAAACAATAAAAAAGAACAACTGGATGAGTCTTCCAAAGACAAGCTGCATTTTTTTGCAGCTAATTCAAACTAAGACCATATTTAAATACTTAAATAATAATTAATATGTACTATTGGCAAAGGACTGGGTTTAGGTTATATGTGCCACTTAGCTGAACAGTCTCATTCTTGGGATTTTTAGAGTCTGACTATCAGGCTGAATTTCCTAGATTGAATGCAATTTATCAGATAAACTAGGAAAGAAATTATTAGGGTACAAGAGATTACAAACATTAGTTCAATTTTAACACCGTGTTTATCTAACTAGTGATCAAAATGGGCCTAGGCACATCAGTGTGCCATCTTGACACATTCCAGAACACTTGCTAATGCATACTGCCCCAGGGACTCTTTAGATTGGAGGCGAACTAGGAAAAATATCATCCTCTGCTTCACACCTTTTTTAATGCTCTTTCCTTACGTAGCCTCAAATGTCCACAGTTTGAAATAAGACACAAGCTGGAGGGACACTTCACCTGACCTGGTGCAGCAACAGCGCTGTCAATTACACATTTTAAAACGAAGACTTTGGGCTTTACACTAAGACTTTTAAAGTGTTCAAGCTAGCAAACCTATGGATCCATTTCAGCCATCCTTCCAACTTCATATATCCTAACAAAGGTCCACATTGAAATACCTCACATCTACCCTACAGCTGGGCTGGTGTTATTAATGTGGACACCGCTATTTTAAAGTTGCTATAAATAGTAATTGCAATTTGAAGCTTGAATAGTTTGAAGTCCATCATTATGGACAGTTATCTGCTATTTGGAATTTGGCTCCCCATCTCTCAGGGACATTGCTGGACTTTTGCTGAGTAAAGAACCTACCAAGTATTGTCCAGTGTGGACTTCTGTTTTCCTCAGCGCTGGAAGGAAGAGGAGATTGAGAAGAACTAAAAGAGCTGAGGGATAAATGACATTTAATAAACCAAAGCACTCCCTTAAGTCTGCTCTGGGAGACAAATGGACAGCATTTTAGAACACTGTGTTATGATCAGTGCAGGAATCATTCCCCACTCTTGGTATCTGCTCCTAAAGTGCTTCCACTAGAACAACACAATTCCCATCCTTCTTCCCAGTAATTCACTGAGAGTGTGCCTCAACTCACATGGGAGGGATTACAGGGAAATTGCAGTGCTTGTGAGGTACGTTGGGTTGGCAGTGCAGACGACTATTCAGCAGAGACTCTCAAAACAGGTATAAAACAATGCAAGCAGATGTCATTCCCTCTACAGAAAGAGCTCAGCTCTGGAAAAGCTTTCCTTCTGCCTTGGATCAGGCTCCCCAGGGACAGCACAGCTTTTCTGCCAACTGAAGCACAAACTGATGCTGTCTAACCCAGCGTGCTTTTTGTGATAACTAGACTTGGAGCATCTACTCCCCGCACAGTGACAACTGCCATCAGCAGCAGCAACCTTCATCCACTCAGATGTCTGTTCTGAAGATACGGAACATTATCCTCTTACAGAACAATATATTAAAAGATTTTGTTTGCGTGGAAAACATCACAGTTCTTTAGTTTAGAATGGAAAATAATTTTGCACCAAAACTCTCTTCTGTGTCAGAGCAGAAAGTTTGTACAAAACCCTTCCTGTTCAGATTTGCGTTGATTTAATAACCATATGTTGTCCCATCACTTACTAACATTTTTAAAGCAATAACCTAGGCCAGCTTAATAAAGACTATGAAAAAATTCCCTTAACTTCAAACGCTGCAGATATTCATAAAGACTGTGTGAAGGTGAAAGGGATAAGAGAAGTCTTTTCCCCATGAAGACAGAGAAAGGGAGACCCAGACAGGCTGTGCAGTTTCCACACTTGAAAGTTTTCAAGGTCTGCCTGGTTAATGCCCTGAGCAGCCTTGTCTCACATCCAACACTGCTTGCAGGAGGTTGGAGTAGGGGTCCCTTTGAACCTGAATTATCCCACGATCCTGTGGAAGTAATTGTCTGACATAAACACAAGAGAAAATGACTTCAAAGTTAGTATGGGATTATCAAAGTATTTGATACAAGTGCATTGGAGTTGGAAAAAATCTCCCTCTGCTTTTCAAGTGCAGAAGGCCAAAGACCTGACCGATAAGGGCAAAAATAATGATACAAGCTAGCCTTTTACCAGAGATTATCTCAACTCAGATGTTCACAACATAATTAAAGATCTTTATAATGAACACATTAATGAACTACACAATTCCTTTCCAAATTTAAAGACTTAACAGTTGTACAGCTTCTACCAGATAC
Organism: Oxylabes madagascariensis; assembly: GCA_013400675.1. Classification (NCBI taxonomy): domain Eukaryota; kingdom Metazoa; phylum Chordata; class Aves; order Passeriformes; family Timaliidae; genus Oxylabes; species Oxylabes madagascariensis. The sequence continues at coordinate 7,586 of VYZR01125165.1, forward strand.
GGGCAACATCAGCAAACCAGATTTGAGTGAGTGGAGTCCTGAAGGGATCAGGTTTGATGCAGTTCAATAACGAGGCACATACAAGCTGGAAACACTTGTGAAAGTGCTGAGGGCACAAAGATTATTTCAGCAGTAAGATGAAAAAGTGAGTAGGTAAATTGGTCACAGTACAGTGACCTGATAAACTGGCAATAATCCAAGAATATGTTTAACACAACCATATGGAAAGAAAACCCTGGCTGGAACTATGAAATAAGTTAGAGTGTTTAAGGATCAGAGTTAAGTTGTTCAAGAGTAGCCCTTTGCTGACATTAAATTAGTGGGGCTAATGTCATCTTGAGTTGCACACCAAGGGAAATGTATTTCTAAATATTGCATTCCAATTTAGGAACTCATATTTCAGAAATAAGGAAATAACAGTAAGACATAAAAGTCAGTAACAAAAAAAAAAGACTGTGTGATTTTAATTACATTGCCCCGTTATTTAATTAATTCATGTAAATTTTAGTGGTGAAATGTTAGCATTTTTATGTTTACTGTTCATAAATGCCACAAATAAAGAGGTCTCAAAGCACACCACAGAGGAAGGGTCTTCCAGTCATGTAGACAAAGAAATAACAGGAGCCAGTGACTGGCCTTACAGCAGCTTCAATTCCTGGGAACCACATTACAACAAAAACCTCCAAGTCCCTAGAACACTCTCAAACCAAGCAAATACAACAGTGGCTGTCAATTTGCATTGATGCTCATTCAAAAATAATTTTTTAAGAGGCACCCAGTGTAATTCTGAATGCAGATACCACAGGTGTGTGTGTTTAGGACTCACTACAGTTGTGCACCCACCATGCCAAGAAGCAGCAACTCTCAAATATAAGGGATTCATGTATTAGCAGTCTTCAACTGGCAGCCGAACTCTGCTTTACCTTCCTCTATTTGTGATTCTAAACATCTAAAATATTCAGAAGCTATAACCTCATTTGAACATTTCCACTCTTACTTCAATGGGGCTGTGACATTCAGCACATAGGATATAAGTGTTAGGAGCAGGCATCTAATTCCCTCTGCCAAAGGCAGGGAAAATTTGGATTGCCTTGAATACTTGGCATTGTGAGTGCGCACAAACCTGAAAGAGCATAATTAAGATGAACATTGGCCTGTTAAGTCTTTTCTTAAATGGTGCTAGTCATGGAGGGGAAAAAAGAACCGCAGAATAAAAAAGTGATTAGAAGCATTAAATCTGGTCATTTGGCTTAAATCCCACCCTGAGTCACAGTCTAGTAGGAAATACAGACACTTGATCTCTTTTTCCTCCTCTGTCCTTTCCTTTCCCAGTGAACTAAGTGTTATGCCACCCTCTGTCACCCTTCCTGTTGTGCCACTTTTCTGCAGACCTGCTTTTTCTACTCTGGTTATGTCATTATCTGCATTTTAGATCACATTATAATAACCACCCCCAAAACTTCTATTTTACAAGGGCCAGCTGGGTAATTTCTGTGAGCATTTTGAGCAGATGACTTTATAGCCACCTTCCTTGCTGCATTACAGTTTCCCAAAGCTAAGGAACATGTCTCCATTTTTCAACTAATTAGAGCAATCAGATGTAAAACAGTTTTAGAAAGCAATTGATCTGCAGACTATTTGGTGGAGTGTTTACTTGGTTGGGTTGTTTGAGAATGGGTTATTTTGGGGGACAGTTTGTTGTTTTAAAATGGAGCTGTTTGTCAGTATTCTCATTGTAAACTTCTCAAAACCAAGCCTCTCCTTTCTGTTTAAAATTAAAAAAAATATTAGCAAGGCAGTCTAGCCAAGATTACAGCTCAAAATATCTATTCAGCCAATAAAGTCACCTATTTCATTTTTTCTCAGACTCCCCAAACCTTCAGAGCATTGTTAAAAATCCAAACTCTATGGTGCACCCTTCAATTTTCAGTGGCACTAGAGACAAAATAAATAAATAAATAAATAAATAGACAGATGAATAAATAAAAATTGACCTATTGTCTTTGCTAAATGGCCACCAGAAATCTCCACTGCACCTGGGGTGTAGAAAATGGGGCTGTGGAGTAGCAATATGATAATTTAGCACTGCAGGAGAGTGAGAGCACTTCCTTGCCAGCAGCTGGGTTAAAACAACCCACAAGGAATGGCACGTCCTAAACCTCATAGTTCTGTCAATTTACACTGGGACCCAAATACAGAACGTTGCAGGAAAAAATCCCTTCCTGGCCACACCACTTGACAGCTCCTTACAAGGAGTACAAATTTATTTGAGGCAGGTGGTGCCAGTCCATCTTTGTGGGCAGGTGTGACCTGGCCTTGCCCTCCCCGGCATGCCAGGGGAGGGAGATCCACCTCGCCCCCTCCCAGGTGTCACTCGGGCTGAGCGGTTCAGCAGGTGTTTTTGCTCACATTAAAGGCTTGCAAATGGCGCTGCTAATTGAATTACAAATTAACTCATTATCGGATACAGTAAGTAATTTCTTTAAATTAAGTGGAGATTAATTAGAATAGCTGGGCAGAACAACTGAAGCAAAGTGGTCCCACCCCCGCCATCAACAGCAAAACCTATCAAATTCTTCTAGTCTGACCAAAATTGATTTGGGATTATCAAGCACATCTGTCAAACTAGCATTAAAATACTTAAAAACCTAAGTGTTTCTCCTAATATTAAAACTTATATATTTGACACCTGTAACACTCAAGAATAACCTCAAAAATAAGGAGTTATTCAGCTATGTTTCTTGAAAGAATGGATTCAAACACACATTTAGGTGCTTATGAAGGGCACACTTGATAGTTGCTTCAGCAGATTAAAAATCCAAATAGAAAACAGCCCCTATTATTCTTTGAAATGTTATTACTTCTCAAATAGTTATTAGTACCAGAGTAATATTCCCTGATAGCTAATAATCACACCAAGCTCTCCTCAGGTTGTACAAATACATTCACAGTCACCAGTGACGCTGCAGCTCTCAAGGTTATCCTTCATAGCGTGACATTGTGTCTATGTGTAGAACAGAATGAGACAATAAAAGTGCTGAAAAAAAATCCCAAATCCAATATTTTTTGGAACAGAACATTGAAATACAGCAATTTTTAAAACCTGTTCCTAATAGAGGAGAAAATGGTCAAGCATTATAAATCATTATTAGCAACTGAAACATTAAGGACAAAGCCAATTTAGAAATAATCCATCAACTGATCAAGAATTTTCTTTCTCCTCCCATATGTATAAGCAGTGCCACATGAAATCACCCAAAGCCTTACAAATAGCATTTCCACCTGCTGAAAAATAATCCATTAAAGTCTTTTCATGTGAGTCATCACAATAAAGTGCATCATGATAAACTGTATTTTAATTGGAGACTATGAGAAGGAAATTAATTTCATCAATAACCTTCTGTGATAAGGAGACACACGGGTAATTTGATGCCAGCTTGATCTTGTAACTCGAACTTCCCAAGGAAAACTGGGATTCAAAACACCATCATTTATAATTCCAGAAAGGGACTAGTAGGGTGGGCCTGAGAAACAAAGGACAAGCATGTAAAATATTAATTAACACCTCGAAATACCACCTCTCCAGAAATGAACAATAACCCAGAGGACTGGAAGGGACAAGAGGGCAGTAAAAGGCAACAGCCCTGTCCAGAAGGGCTCAATTTTCTTTACAGTGACCAATACAGAGCTGACAACAGAACAGACACCATCAAAACACTATTGGAAAAAATAAAAAAAAACCCAGAATGTCCCATGGGAAGTGCTGAGCACCCAAAGGGGTTATTTGGAGAAATTACAGAAAGGAAGACAGGTCAGGATTCTGATATCCCCAGGGTCTCGTGCCAGGTTATGAAATAACTAACACAAAAGGCGCACCCAGAAGCTGAAAAAACACTTAAATCACATCTTAGATTAAACAATCATCACAGCAGAACAAATTTGACCGAAGTTGTGGTGACGAATGATGACAAAGTTGTTTCTTTCCCTTTTAATGTGAATTAAAATGGCATAGAAACGTGATGACTGTTTTGATGCGGCCACATCTTGGCAAGCCCTCTATGGCCTCCTTATCATTATGGAAGTGGAAACATTGAAGGAAGACATTTGCCATCACTCTGACAAACCTGCTTATTCCCATCCCCGCATCTAAACCAGGAGTGTGTTACAATGCAGGAGTAGTAAGGATAAAGTAGATAAATTGGAGTCAAACAGGACTCCTCACTTCTGGAAAGAAGGGAAGAAGGGGGTTGGAAGAGAGTTAAAAATGCTAACTGTAAGGCAATTAAAATTCTCTATAAAACTAACTGTGGTACCATATTAGAAAGCAGTCCATTTCCACAGACACTAGAAGAAGTACCATAAATTAACCAAATGACACACTAAAAAGCTTATACTTAAAATCTGCTAATCCCCTTAGACTCAGCCTCTAACAATTTTGCAACAGGAACTGCAGCTCCTTTTGACAGAAACAGTAAATCATCCCCTCAAGCAGCATATCTTACTACAAAATAGGTATGTAAGAAACTATATCTGTCCCAGTTGGTTCAGAACAGCGTTTTAGAGCAGCTTATGATTATATTTTAGAAGAACTTTTTCCCCATTTAAAAATTCCATCAGTTTTAACATTAAATCCAGAGTTAAATTGGGCACTTAGATATATTAGAGGCTTTTTCAGTAGATGTTCTAGACATTTTGCAACCTTTCATGCTATTCTAGAGGCTAGTTAAGCTCATTGTTTGAAGTCCAAAAGCTTTTGGAAATTGATGTCTAGGGCTCAGCTTAAATCTTTAAACACTTTTCAAAAGCAAGATTCATTCAGAGAGCCAAACAGTCTTAGCAGTCAGCCTTTTCAACAGGACCTATTTGCAAAGATGGATCTAAAATAGATTACTTTATCTGGCTGTTCCAACAAAAGTCATTTTCGGAAAGAAATTCTCTAATACATCAGTCTGTTGTATCCACAGAAAGTAGCAGTTTCTAATTTGTCCTTCATACAGCTGCAAGTGCAGTAAAGATCTTAAATTCTTTATCTCAGTGGGGTGAAGGGTAAAGAAGGGAAATGCAGACGTAAAATACTGAACTCATTTATTTAGACAGTGGATGAAGCAACCGTGATACGTTTATTGATTTGCTGCTCCACTAATTAACATAGTGCTTTCAGTCTTCAAGTTTTCATCAAAAGATTGAGCTGTTTAAGACAGTGTTTTCAAAGTCACTTCTCAGAGATGCCACCTTAAACCAGAGCAAAAGCTCTGCAATTTCTGGTTTTAATTGGTAATGAACAGGCCAATTCTCTGAAGACCCCAATCCATGTACTCTGACATGCAGGCTTGTGCACAACAATGTGAAAAGCAAGCCAAAATAAAATGTTGTGTATTTGTTTCTAAGTAGCAAGCACATTGCAACAGGATACCAGTGTGGAAAACAATTCCCATTATAAACATGGAGATATCAGACCTGCATTCCTCATCAGACATCTCCTGCTCCCCGTATGATGCATGACTACCAAGTTAACAAATACTTCCTTAGCAAATATAAGAGAGGACGTAAAAAACGGGCTCCCAGAAATTAAGAACACATTTCCATTAAATTCTGCCATGCTTAACAAGGCAGCAGCTTATTAATTTCCTGAGATCTGTTCGCTCATAGCCACAACAAACAACTACAGCTTGAACAGCAGGAACGGAGAGACAGTGTTCTTCATGGTATTTTCATGTCTCCTGACATCAAGAGGACTGTGTTTATTAACACAAGTTTTTTTTAATTTTATTTTTAATGACCTTTTCACAAGCAGCATCTCAGAAGGCAGAAGAGGAGCGATTATGGTCGTCACGAGCCCAAAGTTCAGCTTGTTTTCTTAACTCCTGACTTTTCTCAGCAATTACTAAGAAAATTTTCTTTCATTTGGAGTATCAGCACACATCCCTGACCTTTGTTCTTTGCTACATACAGATAATTAACGCACCAAAACAGTACTTTCACACCATGAAAGAAGAAAACAAGACCACTGCCTGGGAATTAATCTACTCCCTGGATGGCAGAACACACAGTCTCAGTTAACAGCCCCAAAAAGGCTTCTGATAATATTGTCTCATTGCCAGCATTAAGTTATGATAGAGGTCTTGCCCTTACAAACACCTCTACAGAAACAGGGCTCAGGGCCCTTGCAAAATTTGTAGGGTGAGGACAAAGGCAAAAAGCTTGTCTTTCCCATGTTTCAAGGAAAGAAAGGAGCGACAAGGATAATAAATCCACTGGGCTTCGAGGAATGTGCTGCCATGAAGTGGTGTGAAGACCAGGGATTTCCAAACTTGACACCCGCTTAAAGGATGTGTGTGACTGCTCTTAAACAAACAGCCCTGGCATGGGGCCCTCAGCTCACTGCTGGATGCAGGGGTGGTCCCCATGTGGAGAACTCTTCCTCTGCTTTCTGTCTCTCTCTCTTTTTTTTTTTTTTTTCCATTATTTCGGGCAACTGAGAGAGATGGAGGACCTGGATAAGGAGCGATACTTTCAACACTTCAGTGGATACCCACCCAGTACTGCTGTTTGGGTTCAAAACTGAAGAGCAAACCCATTCACCGTGGGCTACGTGACAATTTGCTTCAAAAGACACCTCAGAAAATAATCAGGAGCCAATGTTTTAAGGGGCACATATTTTAAATTCCAGGTAAGCATCTTCCACAGAAATGTGGAACTCCTATTCTTGCCCAATACAGTTCAAATGAACTATACAAGTTTAGGGTTTTTTTTTTTTTCCCCTGATGAATTCTAATCATATTTTCCTTATATTAACAACAAAATGAAAGCCTTTCCTTATGTGCCAAGAAGTCCATTTGCAACTAATTAATTCTCAGGGTTTTTATGCTGGTCTTTCTACTTGCAATTTTACAGTTCAAAAGAATAAAATGCAACCTCTGATTAAAACAATATGCAGAGCCTTTTCACTGAAAGTGATGTTATGACAAGATGGACTATAAAGGTGTTTAATAAAGTTGCAACCTCAGGTAGGATGAACACGTGTCAATATTGTAAGAAGAAAATGAAGAAAAACGCATGTGGGAGAAAAAAATCACAGGGATAAAACAAAACAGTTGTGGCCACGCATTGGGATACTACAACAACCTCAAACACAGCAATCACATGGGAACTGGTCAACAAAATTATCACCTCTTCCATTTATGTATACTCACACTGTAATCAGAAAGAAACCTTACAGATCTTACTTAGAAAGAACTCAAGGAATTCCTTTGTTCCTCATCCTGCTGGATATTTCCTAAGAGTGGATGGGGGAGGAAGATGTAACTGCTCTTATAACTACCAAGATTTCTTAATAGATGAACAGCGACAAGTGGATTTCTCCTCTGTCCATTTTATTTTGCAGATAGCAGATTTCAAAATGGCACAAACAAAATCTGCAGACACTTGAGCATTAGAGAGCCTGGTCCAGCCTCTGAATGCCCTGGCTTAGGAAGAGATGTCTGCAAGCAGCAGCTTCAGGGTGACATGACTGAAGATCTTGGTGGCTGCAGAGGAGCGGCGTCTTGGTGCTAGCTCAGAAACCAAAGTTTTACTTGGTCTGCCAAAACTTTAGTAAAAATACACGTGAATTTATACCCTGGGACAAACATTGTGACCCATCTCCACTTGTGAATCAACGTTAATCCACAGAGTAGCCAACTGTGTCCAGAAGGACCCTCTCTGAAATCTTTAAAGACCCTAGAGGATGAATTGTCCTCCAGGGAGCAAATCTTCTGCCCTGGGTGCCTCAGAGCTGTTTGACTCAATTACCCACATCTCACACCAGAACCCACCAGAATTCTTAGGCAAGGGATTTCTTTCCCCTGCAGCACTGCAGGAACCTTGGTGCTGATCATGCCTATCCACACAATACTCACCAAAGAGAAGCCATCCAACAACCCTGGGCTGTACAGCAGCTTTAAATTAAACAACTGAAAGAACTTCCTTCTGTTGGGGAGTTAGGGAAAAAACTCCATCCTACAGCCTCCCAGACACAGGTACCTGTAGGAGCTGCTAAGAACACAACCAGCTGCCTAATGCAAAAGGATTTATTTTTCTGGCTAGCAACACAGTTGTTTTTCAGGCTATGACTGTGTGAAGATGTCAGCTCTTTGTTTGTCTGTCTAGCAGACGTGTTCCTCAAGTGTAAACGCACCCGTGACCATGCCAAAGAGAAAAATTATTTTCCCCCTTCCCAAGTCCTGTTAGCTTTACAGGGCCAACGCAACAGCAGGCAAGCCAGATTTGAGTCCCCTCACACAACAAGGTTTGCTAGGCTGTATTTTGTCGCACCTGCACAAGCACGCTGAAAAGGCAGGTGTAAACAGAAGCTGTAATTTGTCCTGCTGGTGCTGATGCATGGGGAGGCAAAAAAACCCAGCTTGAGCCAAAGCCCCAGTTGAATGCACAAGGCTGCCAGGTAGAAAAACAAAAGCATCTTTTCAGTCCCAACCTGCATGTATTTTATATGAAAATCACTGAGGCACAATAAATATGGAACACCACAAAGAACTTTTTTTACAGTCAATTTTTCAGAGGAGAGCTGCAATTTCTATAATGAACATGCATTAAACCCTCCATAAAAAAGTTAATTAAGAAAATGAGTTTGTTTTTTCTGCTCAAAATAAGTATTTTGCTGTTTAAAAATACAGTATGTACAGTAAATATGGTTTGGCAGGAAAGGTTTGTTGCAGAGCTCTATTGATATAGATAACAGAGTTCTTTTCCAGTGTAACTTACAACAAATTTAGACACTCTACGCATGAAAATAAAATATGGAAAAAAAAAAAAAAGCAGCACATGAAACACCACAAGATCATAAAAAAAGAACAGAGATGTGCAGAAATGGTACAAAACCCTTGGGAAAAAGAAAGGTCAGATATTTGCTATTAAAATGAATAACTCAAGTGGATTCTTCCCCCCATCTCACAATACAGCTAGTTTCAGTAGAAGCAGAGGACCCTACAGTTTTTCCACCAGTATTTTGGGGAAAAAAAAAAAAAAGTCTTTAAAGAACTGAAGGTTTCTTTTTCCAGTCATACAGATCAAGAGGGAGAGTTTTGAAACCACATTCAAACAATTCTGTATTGATAGTTTCCAAATTTTCTCTAACTTATCCAAGAAAAGAAATAATGACAATGCCTTGGAACAGGAGGCAGTAAATAAGGCTGTCACAGAGGTGACAAAGAAAAATACTGAAGAAGGTTGAGAGAAAAACATGTATGGTTTGACATAGAGACAACCTATATGGAAGAAGAGCTACAGATTAAAAGGGTCTTAGTTGCAAGCAGAGAAACAACAGGAGGAAGAATTCAAAGAAGAAAACCTACTTGTATCATTAAGAGAGGAGAAATAGAGAGCAAGCCTCTAAAAGGGAAAAAACCCCTTAGCTTACCAGCAGTTCATAGTTAGAAATGAAAGTGTAAGTTTTGCCAAAGAAAACAGATAAAACCCACTGGGGTGCTGCAGACTCAGCACCAAGCCAAGAGCAGGAAAGGGGGTCACAGCCCATCATGAGGCTCCCGGTCACCAGCAGGAGTGGATAACTTCCCGAGGGAGGGCTGAGAAACCCCTCACCCCCGGGCAGCCAGCACTCGTGCTCTGCAGCACAAGTAACGAGAGCCTTGAAAAGGCGGCAGCTTCAATGGCTGGAACAGTCTCCTCATCAATACCTCATCCCCAGCTGCAAGTTGAACTGATTTCCAGCCTGCTCAGCAGCTAAAGATGAGGTTTATCTCACGTATGGTAATGGTGGGGTGCATTCACCAGGACAGAAGTTTGTTGGGACCAAAATTCTGTTCCCTAAACTAAATTTCTTTTCTTTCTATGACCACTTAAGGAAGCAAAATGAGCCAGCAGCCAGCAAACATGATAAACTAAGAGTATGGAAAGACACTTCTTTTCATAGCACCCAGAAAATGAGACATCCTCACCTGTAACTCAAGGAGCCCATTTAATTAACACCCCCCAGACAAGCACCACACGAGTGACAAAACCCCAGCCTGCTGCCTGAGAACACATCTCACACTGTGCTCAGAACAGCACATCACAAAGAAGCCTGAAGAGCAGACGGGAGCAAACCCCTCTGACAGGGCTCAGAGTCACTCCTGTGCCTCCTGAGCTCACCCTTTACACTACAAGTACCATCTTCTCCAACAGCCCACCATGCAGGCAGCTCACAGATACTCACTAGCACCTTTTCCCTTTGGTTTATTTTGTAACATTCCAAAGAAATGAGAGTGACTCCAGGCAGGGAGACACATACTGTCTCCTAAACTGGAACTACCAGTGTAACTTGTTTTAGCTGTATCATTTCACAAAGCACAAAGTTTCTTACCTGTTTTCAGGTGGTGAAGAAGGAGCTCCTGTTTGCTCTAATTCAATGTCTTTTTCTTTCACAGGCAAGAAACCAAGGCTGCCTGCTACTTCCTGGGCCCATCCAGCCCACCTGAAGCTAATTTAGAGCCTCGACCATGGCAAAAGCTACTGGAGCAGGTAGATGCTGTGTGGGTAACTCAGCTCCAAAAGGGAACTTCGTAGGCAAAACCCTCATTGATCATTTCAGAAATGGAGAAGAGGGAAATAATTTACTCTTAATTTAGCTGTTTTCCTTCCCTTACTCTTGCTCTCATTCCTTTCCAACTTTACCTCTTAGCCTGCTTTTTACATCAAGCATTTATATAGCCCCAATTTCCTGCAAAGGAATAAACTTACATGAAAATCTAAAGTCACAGTTTAGACCTAAGTGAAAAATGCATGATTTACTCTGGTAAATTAAAGCCCATATGCAGGAATTGTTGGTATTTTACCAATTGTCTTTCACAAAACATTGGCTGAAATGAACATTTGCTCGTGAGCTAATGGGAAAACCTTCTCATCAGTGTGCTCTGCCTAACGAGTCACGGCAGCTCCTGCTGGACCACAGCAGGAATCCAACTTGGCCACATCACCAGCCCTGCTCAGTGACAGGCATTAGCAGGTGCTTTGGGGAACAAGAACTTACGAAACACTTTTCTCTATGCAGAGGTTGGAGTCCTTACCTGTTAGAAGGGCATGTTCCATGGTTCTGGTCTCACAAAGGTGTGGAGCCTTTGGATGCCAGGGCTTCTTCAGATGTGTGTTTATTTGAGCTTTACGCATGTCGAGGTCCTAACAGAAATGTCTGTGCAAACAAGACAGTTCTTATGCAAATGTTCATAGCAAGTCATAAATAGTATAAATTTGATTTAAAAAGAAGTTATTGTGTTCTGGTCTTTCTGTATGCCGTTTCTTTGTAAATGCAGGCTGACTGACTTCCCTGCAGAGAGGCACCTGAAGCATCACCGAGTTCTTCTTTGGAAAATTAAAAGAACAGGAAAAACTTGGGCTGATTTCCAAAGTGGCAAGTTCAGTCCACAGATGGAGGTGCACGTGCAGCCCTCCCACTGGAACTCTCCCCTCTCACACATGCCTCATCTCAGTCCTGGGGTAATTACATCTCGTGTCCTCTCAACACATCTCCCCCCTCATTACCAAGACTGTGATGATACTGGATGGTGTCTTGTCTAGTCTATTAAAATGCAGATTACATGACAAAAAGACCTTCAGCATCCAGAACTGTCAGTCCAGCACATTTCAGCTCCCACTGGTGCTGGCTGGAGTCTCCCATACGTAGGGAGCTGAATATCTGAGCAGGGATCTGTGGCACAGATATCAGGACATTGTAGTCTTTAGTCACTGCTGGCACACAAGAAAATAGAGCGACATTTTTCTTCAGTCTGTTCTGTAGTATCCTGAAGAAAAAGCACCTTTACTCTCTCCTCAAGAAACTCACCATGTGCTTCCCCGGAGGAAAAAAGTCAGGAATAATTAAAGAAGACATGCGCTGTCCGAACTTCTGACAGAAGCTTCTTTGATAAATTATTCATCTTAAAAATCTTGAGAGGTATGAATGAGATGGCAAACGAGGTGCTCCTCTTGAGCACACAGGCCTTCCCAGGTGACCTCCCCTGGCACATGCAGTTCATAATACCCTGGAGGGGGCACAAAGAGAAAAGAGTTTTAACACATTTGTCAATGAAGCTGTGAAGTACAGGCATATGCTATAATCTTGGTACTTGAATATCTCACGGCAGACCCTACTGTGCAATTCATAAAGTATCAGATTGCTTCCCACAACGAATTCAGGGAAGGCGAGGGAAAACATCAGACTCAACCGTCACCATCAGAACTGAAAAGCAATGTTACACATTAACAAGGGTTTGCACAGTGTGTGTCCTTCGTGCAGGATTGTAGTGACAAATGTCCATGCAGTTACAAACTACATGACATTACACCATTTAGACCTCAGGGAGCATCCTGCCACTTTTCTGTCCATCATTTATTTTCAGACCTGGTGGTGCGCACACTTTGAGCGCTCTTAGCCAAAGGTCACATCCAGTGAAGCTTCAGCAACAAACCATTTTCTGTCTCTGGTTTTGAACGGTTTGATTTTCAATAGTTGGTTATACTTCTGTTCAGGGCATGTGTCCATAACAATCAGAAGGGAGCTGAGTCTTACAGCAATGTTATTCTTTAGCTTTCTCCAGCATTTACTCTTATATACGTGAACTGAAACAACTGCAGCAAAAATTTTGCTCTTTTTAACCATGTATCATTCTTCCTTGGATCTCCTGACCCCCGTGCTAGGGATGCTTGTGACAAATGTATAAAAACCTACTTTATCTCTTCTTACAGTTAACAAGTAGCAATGAATAGACTTCCTAATGGTAAAACATACAGCTAGCATTTTAACAGAACCAATCTTTATAAATCAGGGGTTTTAACTGAAGGGCAGCTCTGGATAAGAATATACAGATCAAAAAAGTGCATGTCAAATACACATAAATTATATATACATATTTGGACCAGGTTAGCTTATGTGAAAATTCTTAAGGAGAGGGGAGCATTGAAAAGGTACTTTTCTTTGTTGAAGGTACCTGAGCTGATCTCATGTAAAAAAAGTATTTCAAAGAGGTATTGTTATGTGACAGGCACTGCATTAACGTGAGGCTCAGCTCAGCTCTGTGCAGAGTAGGGGCACTCATATGGTTTGAATTTGACAAATTTAAAACAGCATTACAGTGGTTCATCAGGAAATGTGAGATAGATAAGCAGAAAGAGTATCTGAGTATGGCCTGCCTGCAGTGAGCAACTCCATGCTCGTATTTTGCGATCTTGAAAAGTTTTCCCAGTTGTTTTTTTTTCTGTTTGTGTGTTATATGGGTCAATTACTTTAAACTTTGGATATTTTCCCATCTACTTGCCAACCACTTAACATGAATATTGATTTTTTTTTTTTTTTGTCTCAGTTAATCAGAGATCATCTGTCAGACTCTTAAGATGTCTATCTGACCCTGCCAAAGGAAAGCTCCATGCAGATCCTGTTAGACTGCCATTACTTTATTGAGGGGGAAATATTTTTATATCTGGTTTTACCTTCTTTCCATTTCTGACACAAGAGAAGTCACAAGCTGAATAAAGCTTACCTGAATCCATCCTACAGAAGCAGGAGCAAGGGTGCATAAGATTACTCACAACCAGATTAAATTAGGACCCATTTTGGATAACAAAACTGAATTAAAAGAAGGGAGAAAGGAAACAATCCAACCCTTACTCAGCTCCACACAGAAGATGTTACATACACGAGTATGTGTCAAAGTTACTCTAACGACTGGTTTTGGCTTGGAAATAGGTGTTGCTTAATAGAGACTTTACAATTTATGGAAAAAAAACCCACAAAAACAAACCCAAACAAACAAACAAAAAACCCCCAACATGTAAAGACACTCACAGACATTTTCTTGTCTCATGTTTGTACACTTCTGTTACTTAGGCTGAGAAAACAAGCACGACATTTGTGCTGCCAAAGTATGTAACACTTTACACATTGCTAAGAGGGAACAAAGTTTTACAAGTTCCTTTGTAAGAGCCTCCAGCACAGCTGCTCTTGTCTCCCTTCAGTAAGATGCCAAGAACCCTTTTTAAATGAGTGCTAAGCCTGGGAGGTTCTAAGGTGCACCTGGACAGTAACCACTCTTCTGCTGTCAGCTTCTTTTGATTGCATGTAGTGCACCTTATGCTTAAGAGTCTAAACACAACTGTGCCTTTTGATAGAAGGCCACAGTCCAGTTCCAATTTACTTTTATTTATTGGCTGACCTGGCCCATAAATAGGAGGTGATTACACAGAGTCAGTGATCAAAGCTAACGCTAAGGAAAAGTTCAAGGCCATTAACAAAGAGGCCACAACTAAGAAGCCTTTTATTGAACACCTTCTAATATTCTGAGGATTTTTTTTTTTAATGAGACCAGATAACCAAACTTATGAGGGCACCACAAAACTATTACTGGGTGCCATTTGTATCTTGTCATTTTGCTGACACCTGTTGTTAGAAGAAAAAAAGGAGGTTAAATCTGGTCCCATAAAACAAAAGCAAATTTTTGTTTGCAAGTCATTTCACAGAAGACCTGAAGCAAAGAATTTAAAAAAAAAACTTCTAAGTGTCACACATATTCTTCCACAAAAATAACTCATGCAATTTATGGTCTCCCAATACTAAGTTGTATCTGTGATTCAGACAGGGAGAAATCTAATTTATGTGGACATTCACATCTTAAAATAACAATCTCGAAAATAAGCAGGAAATGTATTTTCTCAAAATAAATTAAGTGGAAAAAGTCCTCTTATGACAATGATGAGACTGCTTTTACACAGTTTGTGTAGGTTTTTGTTTAGTGAAAGAGGATATTCTAAGTTAAAACACAATTATTTTACCAAGAAACATACCCTTGTGCCCTTACAAGGATGTACCATAAACTGAGGAGCCGAATGTGATAGACGTTATTGAGCAAATAATTGTTTCCTCCAGAGAATGTCATATTATGTGTCCTATACAATGCAATACAACTCATTTCACAATGCATTTTCACAGAAATACCCCGCTATTCACAGAAGACATGAAATACCAAGGCATCCTAAGGCATCCTATTGTGCTTCGATGAGAGGGAAGTGGTGTAGATGCAGGCAGATGAAAAACTGAGCTACAAAACTTTGTCAGCACTGAGGATACTGGGCTCAAGCTGGGACAGAAACTCTCTTGCTGCAGACAGCACAGGGAATCTAAACTTTCCCAGTGCATCTCCAAACTGGAAGTGAGGCAGGGAAGCGCAGAGCCTGGCAGGATAACAGGGAACTACTGCAAACAGCAGAGAGGGGAGAGGAGAATCACAAAAACATTTGCGTTGGAAAAGACCTCCAGGATCATCGAATGCAACCTGTGACCCAACACCACCGCGTCAACCAGAGCAGACCACTCAGTGCCGCATCCAGTTGTTTACAGAATTCCTCCAGGGAATTCATGGTCTCCAGCACCAATCTGGGCAGCCCCTTTCAAGGCTTGAAAACCCTTTCCAAGAAGAAATTCTTCCTGATGTCCAGCCTGGATCTGCCCTGGCACAGCTTAAGGATGTCCTCTCTTCCTGTCACTGGTTGCCTGGCAGACGAGCCTGGCCCCCACCTGGCTACAGCCTCCTTTCAGTGAGTTGTAGAGAGTGATAAGGTCCCCCTAAGTCTCTTTTTCTCTGAACACCTCCAGCTCCCTCAGAGGCTCCTCACAGGACTTACTTTAAATGGTCACTGCACTCATCAATACTGGGAGCACAAAAAAATTACAAAAGTACTATTTAGACTCCACAGCTGCAATGGTAATTGCAATGATGCTTCTGGTTCTTGCACAAAATTGGTTTGGAACTTAGGATGGATTTCTATTGTTGCTGTGGTTTTTGGGTTTTTTTTCTTCTGAACTGAAATGAAAGCAAAATTTCCTGAAAAAACGAACTCTGACTTTTGTCCATCTCAAGAGACAGTGTTAAGTCTCAAGAATCAATTGCAGGAACTAAGGCATGACACAATATCAGCAGCTCCAAGGAGCAGGATGTGCAGTTTTACGGCTGATTGTGAAGCAAGGGACACTCACTGATTTGCTGTTGACTCCAGAATTGTTCTAAAGACAAATGAAGTGTAATAGCACATCACACCATGATTGCATGTTGATGCCATTTCCTGAAGTGATGCGATGACACCGTGGTAGGACCATTAACCCATCTGACGCTTTCTGCATTTGTCTCAATCAAACTGACAGGAGCATTGTGCAAATATGACTTTGGGCAACGCAAACCCAGCGTCACGGACCTGACAGAAAAAGGCAGCTGGCATTGAGAGGAGGGACTGACACGACACAGGCATATGTTTGAAAGTAGGACTCTTGCTAGAGGACATTTAAATAAAAGATTTGTCATTCCTCTCAAGCAATTTGAGATTATTGCTAAGGCACCCTAAAGATTGCTGTGACTTTTTGACAATCTGCCTGCACATATTATACAGAGCATCACACTAAGCATCAGGAGAAGCAAATTCCTCTGAGGAAGAGAGACATGCATTTAACTGTAGGCACACCTGAAAATACTGCTGCTGCACTGGTAGGTTTAGAAATACTCTTCAGGACTATTAGGAACAATGTTCCAATAATACTATTGCCCATCTCTTGGCCAAAATTTCCATTTCCACTAACTGAAATTCTGGTGGATTGAGAATTATAAGGCCTGGTTTGAACATGGCAATACAGATCAGAACCAGCCTTCCCTCTTATATTTATTTAAAAAGATACAAGTATCATTTATAAGAGTTTTCTTTACGACATGATACATCTTTACCATATAACTGAATCTCCAAAAATGCAACAAGTGCTATTGTAACATTATCTCCTTTTTTTCTTAGCTAAATAAAGATACAAATATCCAATTCCTGTATTACTGTAGAAATTGAAATAATAATTAAATTTATCTCTGCAAAAATTTCTCCTTCTTGCCTTTCCTTTTATCCTAATGCAAGAAAGTGCTCATGGAACACAATTTTTCTGCTGCTTTCTAACAGATTTTGGTCCATTGAAGTGTCATCCATCTTGTGATGTAAATAGTGAATAAGTACAGAACAGCTTCTAGAAGTGAAGCAAAACAGAACAGCTTCTGGAGCCCCCAAGAAATCTACAGAATGCCTGCTAGGACACTGACATTTAGAACTATCATGTAGAAATAGGTAATAATGAAAACTAATATTTGAAAGACATGAGGACTAGTGACAGACTTAAGATTGAAAACCAACAGAAATCATTTTGCAATGCACTCAATGCACTCTGCTTTCCTAATATTATTTCACTAATAAAAGGACTAGAAGTGTTAAATTCTAGAACATTTCAGGATAAAGCAGATGAAAAAGCCAACAGTTGTTTAATAATTACTAACTAGAGGCTAGAAATAGGAACTAAAAGTCACAGAGTCCACAGTTTTACTGCCTTGGGGACATATTTTTCCCCCCAGCCTCTAATGTCCCTCAGTGTCCCAAAGTTACCTCTCTCCCTGAGAAAAAACCCAAACCACTATTAATTTCTCTATTCCCTGCCACCCATTTTTTATTCCCAACACTGAGACTCTTTATTTGTTGATTTTGTTGCCCAAGTACCATTTGACCAGGATCAATTCCATGACCCTGGTGACAATGAGGCCACCCCAAACACCGTGGCCAGCAGGAAGAAGGGACCAGCAGCTGAGGCCATCCCCTGCACCACTCTCAGCTCTGCCAGACGATTTATTTCCAGATCCAGACAGCTGCCTTGCCGCAGCTCAGGGAACAGGGCAAGAGGGCATCAAGCCACCGAAGAAGGAGCAAATGGAAGTGCACGGGCAGAGGGAATCTCCAGGAAGCACTGACACCAAAAATGTGTCCCCATCGGGACCTTCGGTGGTGTTGCGTCTCCCAGAAGTGCAATCAGAACAGAAAGAACAAATTGAGGAGGTCTTGTGAAAGCTCACCTGTTTTCTACTATTTCAATTCCCTAATAAAATTATTACCTCCCCCAAAAGCCTTGTCTAACCATACGTTCTATCTGCCAAGTCTTTTTTTTTTTTTTTTTTTTTTTTATTCCCCCGTCCTTCAGGGGTAAAAGAAAGGCCACC
>VYZR01125165.1:33036-45219 GCA_013400675.1 Oxylabes madagascariensis
AACAAAAATAACTGGAGGGTTTAAAAAAAAAAAAAAGTGTTTTAACTTTTTAATTGTAAATTGAATTAAGAAGCTTACAGTTATTATATAAGATAATTACAGGAAAATATTCAGCTGGAGAAGTGCTTTAGAAGGCAGCTGGGATACATTCTTACAGCCCATGGAGCAGAAACATTTCTTACTATAAAGAAGAAAGATTTCTTGCTGACACAAAATTTTTAGAACCGTAGAAAGGCCTGGGTTGGAAGGGACCTGAGATATCATCTGGTTCCAACCCCCAATCCTCCTTCTGCGTCACTTCTTCCCTTTCCACAAAAATTGTGGGTGGCAAGTATTTTCCAGCTGGCCATCAGACCTCCTCTTTCACAGTTTCTTTACTTTCATTAGTCACAAAACCAGGTTCTCTGTTGTCTTAATTCACAAAGATTTTAACAAGCCAGGCCTAAAGAGAGCAGGAAGGCTGGGAGGAAGGACATCACCTTGGGCTTACCAAGCTGCAGTTCCCTCACTCATCCTTTCCCAGTTCCCTGCTGCTCTCTATCTGATAATCTTTTCTTTGTGGAGGAGATAAGAAAATCAGAGAAATAAATCCCTCAGAAGAGAAGCTGAGCACAGTCTTCTGTAGGCACCAGCTTGTAAATATTCACACTCTAAGCCTAAATATTTGCCTCTTCATAATGGCATCTTAGCCAGATTCACAAAGCCAGGGGAGCAGCTCCCGTTTCATTAAACAGGGTGTCCTTCCCTTTCTCACAATACTCTCGCCAGACTGTATTGATTCAGACAACCCAATTAGTGCTGACTCAGATTAAATACAGTCTCAAATACCACTTTTTTTTTTTTTTTTCATGACAAAAAAGCAAACTGAAGACCTTTATGATTTGTAATGCAGCAACATAAAAATAGAAAAGAAAATTCTGCAAACATTTATGGAACCTTTACAGTTCTATGTGAATCAAATATGAACCCAAAGTAAAGTCCTTTGGGCATCTGATAATGTGTACAGTAATTTCCAGAAATATAGAAATAATTGATTTATGTTGCTTCAGAGAAGGGTCCTTGGAGCAAGGACTGTTTACCCTTAGGGATTCAGAACTGCTTAGTCAGACAACCAAGTGGAAGCAGAAGTCACATTTAAACTCTGTACCCAGCAATTAAAATGTGGAGCTACATTTTCTTACACCTTTTGACTTCTTGGGAATAAAAAAACCAATGACAACAAAATAACACAAACTCATGAAAAAAAAACCCAAGAAACACAACAAAAACCAAAACCATAGACAACAAAAGATCACACACCCTCAGAACCTCCCAGAGCTAGAATGCCTTTGCCTCGCTTGCATGGACGGAAGCTCCCCACCTTACAGATTTAGTGACTGACTTTAATATCTTACCACAAATGCCTATTGACAAATAATAGGCTTTTTTCTGAGGGCTCTGTCCTGTTCCCTGTTTTTCTATTGCCATCCTGACAGGATTATCTGTACCCTTTGGCTTTGTTTCTCCTAAAATATAAAGACCTCATGAGAGCAGGGCTCCCCGGGAAGCAGCAGTCACTGTCGGTTGTCGCGTTCTCGCTTGGATGATTTCCGCCATCGAGCACAAACACTGGCCAAAAACAGCCTCCACAAAAACCACCACTAGCCACAAAAATGACACCTTCTAGCAGGAATGACACGTACTTCGCACTGCAGCCTGGCCTGCCAAGACTCTGGTGCTGGGAGCTCAACTAGCAGGTTTGCCTGCACGACCAGCACAAGCATTTTTCCTGTCAGGATTTTAATGCTTTCCCATTTTTAAATGATTTTTGAAGTGTACTAATGGTTTTCTGCTTTCCCTTCTCTCCACTACAAGTCAGCCTGTTTTAATTTGTGTCTGATTTTTTTGTCACTGGCTTGTCATCACATTGTCTTCAGAATACTTGAGAAACATTAATGAAACACAAAAATGCGCTAATTTGTGAAAATAATAAGCATTTCACTTCGAAGGAAGGGAGCACATTTACACCAGTAGTGACGCAGTCAGACATCAGCCATTATCCTACCTACCACTTCATCCAAACTGTGGTCTCCTTGCATTAAAAAAAATGAGAGATTCACCATCAGATTCATTATAACTTGTCCAAAGATATATTCTCATCTCCTCTAACAGGCCTTTCTCCATTTAACCCCTTGTTGAGCCATTCAGGAAGGAGCACTAGTGCAACCTTGCAGAGAGTTTATAAGTCATGGCCCAGGGACATCAGTGTGCTGCGTATGTCCAAAAAAATTGCTGGAGAACATTTAAACGTTGTTCATGCAAAATTACAGCTCAATTAAAAAAAATGCACAGAGAAAGGAAGGAAAAGGCTGCAACAACTACCCAGACAGGGTAGCAGATGGGAAAGAACAGAGCCTCTACAAGGTCATACAGAGCAGGTGGCTGCTTGTTTATGGACTCCTATTTTCAGGAGAATATGTATTTTGCAGCATGAATTACGAAATATCCCCTATTTATTATAAAGGAGGACTGGAACAATTAATCTCCCCTATTGTGTTTCATAGAGGAACCTGTGCTTGGGTTTTAGACAGGAAATGATTCTTTCAAGTTTCTGTATTCCTCAAGAGAATCTGAAAAGAAAGCTTTGCCTGTGACTCCCAAACCTGCAAATCTCCCATATCTGATACCACCACTGTGCTGTTGGCCTTCCCCATGTCCCAAACCCACACACATCCACTGCCAGGAACCAAGATATTACAAACAGGAGGATTGTGAACCTGAAGCCAAAGTCTTTTTATCAGACTTCAAAATTCACCAAGTACACAGATTAACTCCTTAGTAGTGTTAAAATCAGTACAGCACTGATGACTTGAGCAGAACAACCTGTATTGCCACTAGTTTGGATTTTTATCATTTTGAGGCCAAAACAAACCAATGTTATGGTTTGTTACCTCTTCCACAACATGCCTAGCTGAAGTGCCCCCAGGAATCCTCCACCAGGGATGAATCCAGCAGAATTTATTTCAGTGCATCTTGAAAAATTGCTTCATGAAAGTTAAAGCATCCTGATTGCTGTGATCAATCCAAATCCTGTTCAAATGCCAACTGTTTTGACACAGACCAATCTTTTTTTGTCTGACAGCCAGCACAGAACCTTTAAATGTTGCAGTATTTGCTAATATAACAAGGAAATTATTGCACAAGTAATGTCCAGGATGAACAAAGGCAGAACGTAGCTGCCAGATCACTGGATTTCTCTTACGCACATTAATGCAAGAATCAATAGGTTATTTTGCAATTTTCCAAATAAAATATTTAATGCACAAGCAATATAGAAAAAATTTAAACTAGATGCTAAACTGAGCTGCCAAAAGGAAAGAAAAACACTGGACATGTGCTACATGATTGTACATGTGTTGCTGCTGCTTTTCACAGAATGGAGCTCCACTACCTGAACGCAACAGTTCTCCCTTGTCCTTCAGTGACTTAGAGCCAAGAGCTGGTTCTCAAAATATTTGTTATTCAAAGGCCTCCATGGCCAAATACTGTTGAGAAAATTAAGACAGCAAGACTACAAAAGCGGGGCTTAATCCACTCAGGTCCAAGCTCTGTATAGGAGCAGAGAGTTCCCCATACCCACTCTCAAAGAGAGCCTCCATCCCTTTCATCAGCCCTTTTTTCACTTCTCACCACCCCCAAACTGGCATTTCCTATCCACAGGCATTTCAGAGCCTGCTTTACTTTCTCATTCATATTGTCTTAAAGGGATGCCCTTTAAGATTATCACTCATCTCTGGCTCCCTTTAAGGATAAATCCTCCCAGCTGACATAAACCCACACAACTTCAGTGAAATCAGAGAGCCTTAATCAGTTAATCAGATGAGGAACTTACGCTTTCTGCCTGCTTCTTCTGCTTTGTCCAGTTAATTCATGCCTTTTAAAGGGCTAGATCCCCCCTGTTTTCTTTCATTCTATTTCTTAAGGAGCTTTCCAGTATTCCTTGTCACTACTAGTTTTTCATCGACCTCAAAACATCTTCTCCAAAGTCTGTTCATTTTCTTCAATCCTCTATTCTACTAATATTAAAAAAAAAAAAAATAAATCTGAATTATGTAATCAATCTCTCTATTTTTAAATTTTGCTATGTTAGTAAATTATCATAAATGCATTGTAGGAATTATATGTATAAAAAATACCTTTTAAACAAATAGAGAAACGGAATATAGCCTATATTGAATGTTTCGTTTTAGAGGTATCGGAGGAAGGAGAAAGGCAGCTTCTTTCTAAATGTGGGTGTTAGAACTGAAAGAAAGTGAGAATTTCTCCAATCTGGAAGAAAAACTTGTTTGTATCCTGAATAAACACTCATGCTACCAGCAGTTATTTTTACCTAGCCCATCGTTTTGCAGCTGGGAGAGGCTAACAAAATCTACTGAGAATTCGGGGTTTGGGAGACGGGGGCTCCATGCTATAACGTTTCAATACCCTGCATCCTACATGACGGATCATGGAATACAAATGGCACTCCCCTCTGTGGCTCTGTCAGAGGTAGAACGGCCGCCTCTCAAATCAGCAGGCTGCAGAACACTCTTACAACCAGGAGCAAAATTAGTTGCACATGCTGGTGCACCCCGGGCGGGGAGCCAAGAGAGCGTCCCCCAGCACACACACACACGCACGCAGTCATGCCAGGAAGCATGGCATTCACACATAGCTCGGTGCTGCATCTGGAAACACGCCCCAAAAACTCATGCTGGGCACCAGCTCTGAAACACTTTTAGAAGTAGTTTCTGGAAATGCTGTTGTTTCAGTAAGTAGTGTGAATTGAGCACTGTTATTTCCTAAACCACAGGAAACGGTGCCTTTTTAAGACTTGGAGCTTAAGTTGGCGTAACTACTTTAGGAAAAGATAACATTTTTAAGGGTGGGGGGGGGGTTGCCTAAATTTTTCAAAGCACAGCAAGTTTTTCATTATAATGTAGGGTCTCTGTATCAGGAACAACACAGCCATGAAAAGTAAAACCTCTGGAAGTTATTTCAGCACACTGTGCTCTTCAGCTGATGCCAAAAGTTTGCAGACTGTGGATTTAAAATTTGAGCTACCAGAAGAACTAGCAGAGGTCAAAGTTGTTATTCACACAGCCCCAGTGACCAGTGGCTAGCACAGCAAGGCAAGTTAGGCAGGGATAAGGATAAGGATAAAAAGTAGTTCTCTCTCTCTTCTCTATCTGCCTGCAGGGAATGAAGACACCTACTTTTGCAGCCCCAATGTTCAAATCCTTTTTGCTTTCATGTGGTTACTGTGAATGTTCTCTGGAGTATTAAATGAGAGGAAGGCATTACAGTTTTTAACTTTGATGCTCTATTAAGATGAATATGCACCTAATGAGCTGAGAAATTACCATTGCTGCTTTTTTTTTGTGCTGCTGTACAAGAGTAGCTAATCAGGACGGGGGCATGCTCTTTGTGTTCCTAACCCAACAGCAATGAAAGTTAGAAGATCATATTCAAACATATGTTTAATGCAGCAACAAAAAAGGCAATAATAGCTTCTGCTATGAAAGGAGGACTAAAAGGGCATTTCTTTTTTTATTTTATATTTTTTTTTATTATTTTAAAAGCTACAGTAACCATCTCTTGCGGTTCAGATGTTGTTTGGCATAAAACTTGAGGGATATTATTTGTAAACCAGCTATACCAATCAAAATTGTAAACATTTAAATGTCTTAAGACAAACAGCTACAAAAATAATCATCACAACTGAAACCACTGATTATTCCGGGAGAAAAAAAAAAAGTTTTAAGTTAATAGTAACATTTGAACTCTATCGAAGCTCCTTAATGCAGTGAGTTAGTCCTGTTGGTATTTGAAATATGTCCTTGTTTCTCAGGTCAGGCTCCCTAAGAACGAAGTTGTATCTAGTGACAACACAAGAAGATAAAGCCAATCATATTCCAGCATTATTGACTAATATTTCCTAGTTGTCAACCAGAGTGTGGCAAGACTTATTCATACTGTGATATGTGATCATGGATATGAATCTCTGTTTCGCCCTAAGGGAAATCTTGCAACAAACAGCTGATAGAGCAACAAACAATTTCCAAAGTAACAAATTAAAAATCTAATAAATATGATGCAAAGAAAGAATGCCAGAATTTAGGCATTTTTTTGGTGCCTAAAACAAGACACATGTTTTCCTTCCTCTCAGAGATACCTTGGTGGAAAGGTACTACTGAAGCAACGAAGAGAACACCGCCACGCTGACACCTTGCCGAGGTTCATGTCCTGGAAG
This sequence comes from Oxylabes madagascariensis, assembly GCA_013400675.1. NCBI lineage: Eukaryota > Metazoa > Chordata > Aves > Passeriformes > Timaliidae > Oxylabes > Oxylabes madagascariensis. The sequence continues at coordinate 39,308 of VYZR01125165.1, forward strand.
GTTTCAGTCCCCTGTGAGACCCACAAATGTTTCACCAGGTAATTTTACTTAGGTGATGAAAAGGCCTGAACTCAGTAACAGCTCTGAAGTCCTTGCACAGCTGAAAAGCAGAAGTTTGAGTAATTGCAGCTCCTTTGGCAGGTACAATGGGCCAGGAGCTCTCTGAACCAAACCATTATAATGGTTACATTACATTCCTGTAAAAAAACCAGAGGGAAGCGTGTTCCCTCTTCCCTCTGCTCCTGCAAGCATTCATTTCCAGTGCTTACAAAAGGCAAGATGGTGCTTGCTTGGGAGTATTTTTGTCTTTTAGTCAAGAGGATGCTGCTCTTCTTATGTGCCACATTTAGCCTATGGCAGAGGTGACATAAGACAAAGTTTCCTGAAGTCTCCTTTTAAAAAATCATCGAAGTCCCAGAAGATTTGGTAACATTACAGAGAAAATAACAGTAAGGATGATTCATCCCTGGCTCTCTTTGATGCTTTTTTGCTTGTAGAAGATGCACTCCAACATTCTGCGAGGATATTTTCCCTTTGATAGAAGTATTACAGCAAAATGTGATCCAGAGGATTATGTTTTTAGGTAGTGCCAGGCCCCCAGTTCTTCAATGACATTTGTGCCAGCCCTGTAATTGTAGTTTGAATTTTGGCCACCCTCAGTACTGACCCTGGCACGGAACTACCCTGCTGTACACGTAGCCACAGCACATCCTCGTGGTGGGGCTGCCTGGGGAGGGACTTGCAAGGACATTGTTTTAACCCAGGCACCTGGAAACAGAGCACCCTGAGCTCTCCTTCTACACAGTGAAGGAGCAAAGCAAGCTCTGTTCATGCTGGGCTCCTGAATTCCCCTCGCACCGACTTCTGCTGCCACAGCAGCACTCAAAAGGAATCCCACAGGGGAATCTCAACAGGGGGAATGATTTCTAGAGAGAAAATGTCATACAGAAGGAACGAGCGAGGAGGAAGTGTCATTTTAGGGTTGTATTTAAGCTGTGATTCCACTTTGAAGGCAAGACCTGGTAGAATCTCATTTTCCCACATGTAATTTGCATCCTCTGTGCACTCAATCACACCAACTGGCTGCACAGGAAAAAATTAAGCATGATTACTACTTAATTATCATGAGATCTGTGCAGCCAGAGATCAGCAATAATCCCATCTGATGTATCAAAAATACCAATTAGGATTGAAGGGTCAGGAATGATTTTTAAGAGGAAAAATAATAATAATTTAAAAAGAAACAGGTGCATTTCAGATAATAAAAATCTCATTTTTCGCGATTAACTCAACCCTCTTCCTTTTCCCAGCTAATGGCAAAGTGGAACAGGGCTAGAAGTAATAGAAAAAGGAAAGAGAATCCCAAGTACAAGGTTCTTCAGCATGTACTTAGAAGCAGTAAGTTTCAAGGGAAACATGGGGAATTTTCACAACAGGTTATCTTTTCTCTAAGCACACATTATTTTAATATAACATTTCAGCGAGCATAAGTTTAGGTTCCAGCATGCATGGCTGCTGAGGAGTGTGCCACAGTCACAGCTATAATCTGCTTCATAGAGGTATTGCTACAGGTGGCAGAGGAAAAGAGAGCAAAACTATTTTAGCCCAATTTACTGGCCTGTCGTTTAGGAGGAGAATGGGAAAAGGGGCACTTTATTCAGAAAATAAGCAAAATACCTGTGACAGTCACAAGATAAGTAGAAAAGCTCTAGAGCCTACATCAACCACTTCAAAACCCATTCTTCTGAGTTGTAGCATGCCTTTTAAATCAGCAAAAGAAGAAACAACAGGCTTTGAAGAAAATGGAATTATTTTACATCGCCAGTGTTATGAGCTCAGGAAGGCTGGTTGGCTGCTGCGGGTTTAAGAAAACCTGCTTTGCAGTAGTCAGCATGGGGAAATTCAGCAAGCACAATTTAATGAACAAGCCCAGTGGCACAGGATTATTCTGCCATCCTGCTCCATCACAACGAGGCAGAAGGTGCGGTTCCCTGGCATCGCTTTGTAGCGGACATGAGATCAGCAGTGCAGCTGCCTGCCCCGAGTTAATGCGCAGGGACTCCTGAGTCCCTCGCTGAGAGAGCCCTTCAGGGGCCACCAGCAGCACTCTGCTCTCCCCAGTGGCTTGCTACAAACCATCTCCTGCCCCACAGCACAAGGCTGGAAGCTAAAATATATATATATAAAAAAAAAGAATACAGCAGTAATTTCTTTCCGACAGTGATTTGACACCCAGCTGATGGAAGGAGCTGAACCCTGTTACCCCTGCACCTTGGGTTTTGCTAAAAGAGATTCTCTCAAAGCACCCACGGGGTTATGGATTCCTGCTAATATCAGCAATAGGATGGATGATAAAATTATGGCGGTGTAGAAATGCTCTCGCAATTAATTTCCCATCATGTTAAGGCCATTATCAGTGGATGTCATCTAGCGAAATGGAAAAGAAAAACACAAACTCAGAAGCATTCAATATCTCCGAAAGTTTCACTCACTTAGCACATGATATAATTGCAGGGTAAAGCAGCCTCTTGAAATAGTTTACCTTCAAATAGAGCTGTAATGGTATTGATTTAAAGCATTGACAGGCAGAGCTGCTTAAAACACATAAGCATAGATGGAATTTAAAAAGAAACAAGTACACAGCCCAGAAGGAAAGCAGGCAGAGATTCATCTCTCACCCCCCAAAAAATGTGTTGATTAAAGATTTCTAGATGTCAACCAGAGCCTTTTTGCACCAGCTTTCAACACAAAGCTCACAGACCATTGTTTCGCAGATCTTTTTATTATACCATGTTGTGTAATGCAGCCAGTTCTCTAAAGGAGCTGTTTCTAACTACAGGTCTCCTTAGCTGTTATCTGCAGTTTTTCAGGGGGAAGCTGGGAGTTTAGAAAGGTATGGATGGGAATAAACACAATGTAACCTCTATGGAAGGGCTCTCACATATTCACACACTGATAGAGGCACACACATATTCATATATATGAGGGTACGTATGCATTTATGTGTGCATGCGTATTTATACGTACACAAATGCACAGCCGTATATGGTAATTAAGTAGAACCTATTCTTATTTTGTCAAAATGAAAACTCTGCAAGAGAATAAAACAGGCAGGCTTTGCTCTCTTTTCTTCACAAGCTTTCTGCCTCCTCTTTGCTCGCTACCTGCCAGTTTTGTCACTGCCTTCCCAATGCAGACACAGACATGTATCAGCACGGAGCAGAGATCTTGGGATGCTGTGGGGACAGCTGAGCCAAACATGTAAGAAAAGATCATTGGTGTATGGAAGGTTCCTTCTGTGTGTCGATCTGGAGACTTGATTTTCCCTACTATAATTAAGGTACAAGACATATGATTAAGAATTAAAACTCAGCCCAGGAGAAACTGTGTGTGCCAGGAAGAAGTGAGCAGAAGAACATTTACAGTAAGAAAGGCAGCAAGAAAGCAATGAGCCAAAGCCAGCTGGAAGGGTTAGAGACTTTCTTTAACATATCCAAAGAAAAGTGTATATCCATAAGCCAGAAAGACGACAGAATCCTCTGGGCTGTATTTTTGTCTCTCCACTTTTGAAAATGTACAGGACATAGCAGGGAGGCATTTGCATTTGCAATCCAATTGCAACAGTCTTCTGGATATGCACATGCGACTATTCATTGGTACAAAGCATCCAAGGCAACTCCTATTGTAAAAGTCAGAATTCCTTTTGGCTGTAAGAGGAACTGCTAAAGCCTTAACATTCAAGGGAAAACTTCTAGGCTGATGCACATGCTGATGGCTCACAGAGTGCCTCAGACTGTGGTCCCATGGCTTGGTTTCAGCTGAGCAGCATCAGGAGTGCTCTGTGATCCAGCAAAGAGATGACTGCCTTTAACCACACATCATCACCCCAGCAGAGTTTACAGCCTGCTGGGATTGTTTCTGCTCCCCTCCCCTTTCCATACTGTCTCAGCAATCTGGATGGCATTGATCCTCGAGACAGGAGTTGTTTACTAACCCAAAGCACTCAGACAGAGTTGTGCTAGGCAATCACCACACAGGCAGATCCAACGGGGAGGTGCTTCCAGCAGCAGCTGCAATAGGGCAGGACACAGCTTGGCGACATTCTGAGCGTGAGGATGTCTTCCAGCGTGGTTCAGGAAGCGTTATCAAAGATGACTGGACTCTAATTCTAGATCTCACAGCTCTGAATATAAACAGGTGCCCAAATGAAGGAACACCCTTTAGCAGTGGTTACTACTGGGAATAAGTCATAAACTGAATCCTATATCAAAATTCAGTAGTTACATCGATTTACATTCCCCGCCCCCCCCCCGGCTCCCGCATTACAAGAAACAGCTGTAAGCATAGCTGACATCTTGAGACACTTCAGGCAGAGAAAAGCACTGCTGTGTTTGTAGTGATCACCAAATAACCTAAAAATCAGGAAAAAATACTTTTGGAAAGAAATGCATCTCAGCTTGCTGAAGTAGCAATAGCAGCAATTATTGACAGCCCAGAAACACAGGACACAATTTGCTCTTTTATGTCTGATTCCACTCCCCAAAACGAAGCAACTGGGAAAAGGCTTTGACTGACACCTCTGAGACTTGGGCTCCTTTTGCCCGGTGTGGTCCTGGCCTGGTCCTACCACTCCACTTGCCTCATTCCAGTCCATGCCTGCCTGAAGGAATTACACAATGGCAGCAAAACAGGTCTTAACCTTATTCCATGGGCAGCTTCCTTGGTTCGGCTGCCAGCATCTATACAGTGCCACTGCATTAAGGACTATCTGTTCTAATTTAAATGGGCTGCTTTACAGAGCAAAATGGAGAAATGTAGACTTTATGTCTACATCAGGGGCATCTTCAGCTTTGAAGACTGTGTAAGTCTTTTAAGCATCTCTGGATGTCAGCCATGTGCGATGTAAGTGGACACCTAGGGCATGTTAATAGTTTTATTTTAAAAATGTAACCTGTAACAGAAAAAGCACCTCTTTCTTCCACAAATGAAAGCTACAAGAGCAAAGGCATCCAGCTACAGATACAACTTGGAATCACTGATAGTAGGGGAGGAGAACCCCCACACATTCATCTTCAAAACCCCCTCTAGCCATCACGTCAAGCAGAAAGATGACGCAGTGAAATTTTCCCAGCAGTAGTGGATCATCGCTATATTTCTTGCCATAGCAATGGAAGTTTAATACCAGCTTTTTGAAAGTTAGATCACTGAAAATGCCTACAACTGCTCTGTATCTGCTTCATTTCAATACCTATCTGGTTTGGGAATCAGCCAGGTTTGTAGCTAGTTATGTCACTTCATTTCAATCCTCATTAAAAAACACAAACCACTGCACTCCTCCCTGCCCCAGCAACTTGCATGTCCCTTTGTTTCATGGGGCAATTTCAGCCACTTCCAACAGCCTCAGTTCTGACTGATATTCTTCCTCTCTCTAGATTCTGTGAAGAAAGCAATGCCATTGACTTTTTGACTCGGCAGGACTTTGGCTTGGGATGCAGCTGCAAGGATCAGCCATGTGAGTGAGCTTCCCCCAGCTCTGCTGCAGCCACAGAATCTGGAGAACATTGGTCTGTGCTGTTACTATGACAAAACACCCCAGGATATCTGTTAAATTAAAAGGGGAAGGTTTTGACATTTCATCCCAAAACTCAGAATATAACAGAATCAGAATTTGGTGCCCAAGCCAAAACACATAACATCATTTCAATTTAGCTTTTTACTGAGTGGTCAAAGCCAGCCAAAATAGGAAAAAAAAACAAAAAAACCACAACNTCCTTTTTCAACTTCCTGGACAAAAAAGCGTTTATAATTTGTGGAGCAGGTGTATTCAGTTACTGCACAGTGCCCTTCACCCCGGGGTGGCAGACTGGGGTGGTTCCATGGGTTTGGATGACACTGCCATCACAAACACGATC
>VYZR01125166.1:5809-27929 GCA_013400675.1 Oxylabes madagascariensis
GATGCAGCGGGCCGCGCTCTTCCGCGGCGGCGATGCGCAGATGGCCGCCGGGGACCTGGGCGAGCTGCTGGTCCCCTACATGCCCACGATCCGGGTGCCCAAGTCAGGGGACCGGGTCTACAAGACGGAATGTGCCTTCTCCTACGAGTCGCCCGTGAGTGCAGCGAGCCGCCCCCGGCTGCCTCCGCGCCCCCGCCCGCCGCGGCCCCTTCCCCTCCCCGCCGCAGCCCCTCGCCCCTTTCCCGGGCCGCTGCCTCCCCCCCAGGCTTCAGAATCCCCCGATCCCTCCCTCCCTCCACCTGCCGCGGCCCCCTCGCCCTCCCGGCGCTCCGCACGCCCGCGGTCGCGGCGCTCCCCGCGCATCGCTGCCCGCTCCTTCCTGCGCTCGTTTGTTTGTTTGTTTTCCTCCTCCGAGGCGCTCTCAAGTGCTTGCTTGGACACGGGGATCTTGTGGTTTGGGGCGAACTTCCCTGCTTGCTGTTGTCGGGGTCTGTCTGCTCCACCCGGAGCCCTGCTTTGCTTTCACACCGAGGTAGTAAGCAAGGGAGGGTAGTGGCCTTCTGGTCGGTGTGTCTTGGCGAGCAGATGTCAATTATTTTGCTTTCCTACCGCCACGGCGCTCATTCTATTCAGAACCTTCAGAGAAAGCTTCCAAGGTAAAGGCTCATCCTGAAAATCAGCGTCGAAGTTCCCCTGAAACACTTTCTCCCCCAGGGTTTCGGTTACATCACTGAACTTCAATGAACTCGTAGTATTTCCCCACTAGCTTGGTTCGTTTGCTGTTAGATGCGTGTTTCATGTGCAGTAAACTTTCTGTAGTGTTATCTCTATGGTGTCTTACAAAACATCCCCCAGCTCCACGGATTGCATGTGTTCCATGGCAGATTCGGGGCCTGACTCAATTTTTAACTCCACTGCTGATATTGGAAGCCTTCATAAATGGGCAGTGCTTCATAAGAAACAGGTGCTTAGAAATTAGACTTTTTCAAAAGAGGTTGAACATTTTATTAAAAGTTGCTTCTCCACAGGAAACGGAGGTTTCCCAAAGGTGATTGAACACTGTATGTTGATGTTAATGTCAGTGGCAGCAATCAGAAGGAAGCTCATTACATTGCAGAATATTCATTGAATGATACATTTCAGACTCATTTTTGGAATCCTTTATCCCCTTCTATTTGATAATTCCCCCTCTCTTTGATAATTCCTTTTAATACAGAAAATCAGACTTGGTTTTAAAGGTGACTCAGCTGTCTGGTGTTCGTCATGTCTTGTTGAACAGAGGTTATTTTTACCCACACTCTTCAGATCTCAAGTGTCACCCAGCAGCCCTGACTGTACTGGGAGTTGGGCTGATTAGAACTGCCAGATCGGACTCCACCGCAGAGGCGATAATTGCATTATATACTTAATATATACTTAAGAAGGTTTTGGCGGGGGAAAATCAATATGCCACATTCTTTCCTTCAGATTTCTGCTTGGCTGAACACATGGTTGATGTTTTTAGTAACACTTTCAGGCTTCTTCCATATTATGGTTTATAAAATGTTTCTGTTAACAAGTAGGAAGGGATATAAAATACTGCTACAGATTTAAAAACAATCAGTCACCATCCCCTGCAGCAAGCCTCAATTGAACACAGCAAAAGCTGTGTTTAGCTAAACAATATGTTTGAACAAAACATAAAACATTTGAGCTAAACTTAACAGAAACTATGGATAAAAAGAGTGGGAAGCAGCATGTATGGTTTTTTTTTAACTAAAAATTTTTTCATCCTTTTGACGTTATCAGGAAGAGATTTCAGATTTAGGAAAGTGTTGCCCTCCAGTGTAAAAACTTCTTATTTAAATTGTGTTATGGGCATTCACTGGGCAAAAGTCTTGGCTGAACTTACGCAGTGCCGGTAAAAATAAAAGCTGTCTCAGTTTCTGTTGTTTCTCACAGCTTTTCAGCCCACACCACTCCTCTGCTTACCTGAGTGAAAGATTTGCCTCAGATTTTATCTTAAATTCCCATATAATCTAACAGATACTTGGATATTGTTTGTAGGATGGAGATTCTAAGGGGCATATGTAATGTGTGCTTTCTAGGGTAAAACACTGTCATTTACAAATTGAAATTAGCAAAGCTGGGGTTTTGCCGTTTTTCATTCAGAAGGAAAGTGAAAGGATACAGTCAGGTTGTCAAGGGAGATGTTTATGTTTTGTAGTAGGTTGATTTTGTGACTTACTTGCTTAGGTTATTGATGTATTACCTAAGTGAGCCTCTTCCTCTTGAGGTACCTGCCTCTTTTTGGAGGAAGATGTTGGCCCTGTTATAATGTTCACAAATTAAAAAAAACCACACTCTTGGTTTTGTTAGCCGTGCTAAAATTCCAGATTGCTTTTTTTGCTGGAGGAGGATTTTTTTCCCTTGTAAGAATATTTCTCAGTATTTCTTCATATCTTCTCATTTTGCCATTTTAAAATAATGCCCCTTGCTACAGTTTAACTTCAGCATGTCATGTCATACCTGCTCATGCAGCAGCTCTACAGTCAAGTGTCTTTAGCTATATTAATTGTATATTAATCCTTTTCCCGTAAGGATGTGTTGTGATGTTTAAAATACACCGAAAACCATCAGACCTATGAGTATTAGGGTACAGAGTAATGTTATTATTGTAGAGAAAGATGCTGCAGCAAATTTGCAAGGACCAAGCAGAATGGAATGGTCAAAATCAGAACTTTTCCTGTCAGGGGGTGCCAAAGAAAATGTGGTCCTGGGAGTGAGTAGCTCCCTCTTCTTCTTCTTCCAGCTGTGCAAAGCTTAACGTGGCAGTGAGATGTGGCTTTTGCAGCCCTGTTGGTCACTCTGTCAGTTGTGTTGTCTTGTCTGGGTCTGAGTAGTGCATGTTCCAGTGGATATAGGCAGATTCACTGATTGTTCTCAAAACTAGTTGAGGATCCTTTTCCATGAGCTTTAAAGCTTCCTTGGATGAAGATCTGAGAACAATGTCACCTTTGTGCTACAGTGAGAGTCATTAGCTGAGGGACTTCAGAAGTGGGAGCTAGAGGTACAAGTGGCTATTAAGTGTGTTTTTTCCATGTGGATTAACTGTATCATGGTGATCTTGTCAGAAAGGTGGTATTGTTAGAAATATAAACAGATGAGAAATTCATGTTCTTAGATTTGGCCTCCTTCCAACAGAACGTACTAGGGTTGGTCCCTGGAAAGCTGGCAGGAACAGGAGGCAAATTTCTTTGCACTTAAGAGACCTAGTGACACTTACTAGTTTGCTTGGCTCATAAGATGAGAAAATATGCTGTTTATGACTTACATTTTAATTACTTTTTCAAGATTTTTTGATGTCTTCTAGAAAAACTGTTTCTCTGATGAGGGCTCCTACTCCAGTTAGCCATTCTTTTGTACAGGAATTGAGGAGGGAAGAAAGGCTGCCTACAAAGCACAAGCCTGGCTTAGTGTTGTGTGTTGCTTCCTCCAGGGACTGACCCAGCAGCTGTGGGAGCCAACCACTTCCCTGCAACTTGGCTGACAAAGTCCTGCGCCTCTCATTATTCAGATCTGAGGTGCAGTCATGCCTCCTGGTGGCTTTTTCCACATCTCCAACACTGTGCTGTAGGTTTCTTCTCTCCTATTTTGTCCACTGTGACTTCTTGTCCTCTTTGGATGGACGAGCCTGACTTTGTGTTCAGTAGAATGCAGAAGATAGGAAGGTTGTATTAAATAACCTTTTGTTGTACTATTATTTTTTTAGAAGGATGATGCTCAGCTTTGGAAATTCCACCTTTTACTGTGATCCTGGTCTCAAAAACCTCTGATCATTTATCACAGAATTGTAGAGCCGTAGAATGTGCTGAGTTGGAAGAAACCCATGAGGATCATTGAGTCCAGCTCCTGGCAATGCACAGGACACCCCAACAATCCCACCATGTGCCTGAGAGTGTTGTCCAAACACTTCTTGAGCTCTGTCAGGCTTGGGGCTGGGACCATTTCCCTGGGGAGCCTCTTCCAGTGTTCAGCCACCCTCTGGGTGAAAAACCTTTCCCTGAACCTGAACCTCCCCTGGCTCAGCTCCGTGCCGTGCCCTCAGGTCCTGTCACTGGTCATGAGAGTGACACATCTGGGGGAGAGACAACAGCTGGAAAAGGGATACAAACAGGAGTGTAGGAAGGGCTTATATGTGACCTCTGTGTGCTGCACGTGGATGTGCTCTGAAACCTTCCTCACAGAGGGCATTGGTGACAGCCCCAGCGCAGATCCTGAGCTCAACACGGTGACAGGACCAGGCAGGCTGGCTCTGTGGAGTGCAGGACTGTGTTTGTTTGAGCAGCTGGAAGTTTGGCTTTGCTCTGCTGGAAAACCTTGCTGCTGACAACAGCTTCCTTTGTGAATCTTGCTGACTTCATGCCTGCGGCTCGGGAAGTCTGTAATGGTTATGTTGGGACAAGTCCCAAAGTCTGAGCTGAGCTGATGCTCTGCTGTTTGTTGTGCAGTTGAGACTGAAATCCTTGAGAGTCTGGAGTGTGTAATGGATATTGGTGATCGTGTTGCAGAAAACATTCTAGAAATAAGCACCTCCTGTCTGGCAGTTCCTCTGGTCAATATTCCTTGAGGAAAATCAGAAAATCACTGAGGCCCGTGTCTGTGAGGGGTAGGCTTGGATCTTGTTTCTGTTGATGGAATGAGAGCAGCAGAGAAGAAACAAGAGGACTGAACACACCAAGACAAAGGGAATACTCCAGATGAGGGTTTTGGCCCAGCTGCAAAATGACCTCCAGTTTGTGAGGCAGTAAGCTGCTTGGTGGTGGGTGATCACCTGTAAAATCAGAGCAGTGTGGTACTGTGGTTTGACAGGGACATTCCAAAGCTGTCACGTGGGCAGGTGTTTTGCTGGCTGGAAGTGCACCAGGACGCTCAGCTGGTTCACATCAGTTGACTCGCTGGTCTCCTGAAGTTGGAGAATGGTAACATCAGCAGAAGTTGTGCCTGCAGTGGTTGGCACGTGAAAAATAACTGTGGTGCATGGGAGAACAAGCAGTGTGTATGTGCATTGTGCATTTCCTTGGGGTTGATTTAAATTTGGATCTTTCAAGCCTTTTCCTCTTTCTGTGCCACTGACCATCCTGTCATCCAGAGTGGTGATGGACTGGAATATTTTGGGTAGCAGAGAGACTTGAATTCTGAGGTACCCAGAGTGTCAGAGGATAAACACAGAGATGCAGGTGAATGGACAATGCTGGAGCTCTGCTGAAACGCTCTGGAACCATAAGTCTTCCTCTCAACTCTTCTCCCCAGCTTTTCTTTTCTGGAAGTACAGCACTATTTTTGTGACCAACAGAGCTGTACAGCCAGGACTCTGCACAAAGCAGAATCCCCACGTCTGAGGTGCTGTGGAAGCAGTGCAGGTGGCACTGCTGGGGCTGCAGTGCTGGGCTGGAGCTCGGCTGTCAGCCGTGGTGGATCTCAGGCACCCCTGCCAGCAGCTCACAGCCTGCACCTGGATAAACTGACCCAAACAGTGCTGATGGATGGGTGCAAGTTCTCTACTGCTGGTTGCATGTTAGAAGTACTCCTGACCCAGCATTAGTTTTGCCGTTGTATTTGCTCACTGACTGTGAAGCCTAGATCCTGCCTGTGCATGTGATTTGTCCAAGACACTGCTTTGGAGTTCATATGTGCTGCTCTGGAGTCCACCTGTGATTTATATGTGGGTGTGAGCAGTCAATCCATCTCTTGGAGTGGAGGTTTGGTTTTGGTTTAGTGGCTGACTGGCCCACACAGCTTTTTTCTTCCCAGGAAATGTTCTAAGTGCTGTACTGGATTGGCCTTGTCCATGTGCCCATTTTGGAGCTACAACAGAGGTACCAGAAATCTTTGTTAAGCAATTGTGAATTAATTTGCTTGTAGGGAAGTATCCAGTGCTATCCAGTGCCATACAGTGCTTTTGTAAAGGAAGAGCAGGGGAAGGATTTCTTTTGCACTTCAAGTCAACAGTCCAATTACTGGAAGCCCTATAATTTATTTCCAACTTCCACATCCTTTGTCCTTTCTTTCTCGGCCCAGCTCAGCTCTTCCTTTCCCATCTCTTGTCTTTCACCACTTCCAGTAGTACATGGCTCCTCTTCACTGCTTGTACGTATTTTGACATCAATGTTTGTGTATGTCAGTGTCCTTCCATTCCTTATTCTGATTCTGTTGCTTCTCCCTCTTATCCTTTTTTTACCTGATGCGCAGTTTTACCCTCTCATTATTCCTTTTCTGTTTCCCTTTAGTCACCATTACTTTCTTGTCACCTTTGGGTGACAGAGGGCAGTTGTCTAAAAGGCAGACTTACACCACTGTTCATATCCCATGTTTCTTTTGAATGTGACCAGGTATATTCTTGGCCTCAGCACACATTTTTTTGTTTTGGTTCCCCCACCCCACCCCAGAAGTAACTACATATACTGCAATGGAAACTTAAAAATGAACTTTTTGTTTGCTGGAGCCATCTCTATGTCCTGTTGTGTTCAGTTAGTTGTCTGTGGTTTGCTGTGGTTTTTTTTTCCTCCTTGTTTCAATGTAGGTAGTACTGGTACCTGACAGAGAGACAGGCTTTATTTTTGTTCCTCATTGTAAATTATTGTGTGTTATTGAGATGAATATTAGGTGCCAAAACATCTGTTGTTCTTTTTAAGCCTGTCCTGAAATAAAATATATGTCATTTAGTTAGACTGTTGTTGGATTCAGTGCAATGTGTGTATGTTAGGGGTGGTCCTCTAACTTTTCCAAATATATTAAAGATTGGAATCTAGTTATAGAGCAAGACTCTTATGACCACAGTCTGATTAATTATTGGTGACTCCTGATGAACAGACACCTTGAGAAGAGCCTGTAGCAGTTCTGTATGGGCATGAATTTTGAAACACTCTCCTGGAAACCGTGACAGAATGCAGGAAGACAGTGACCCAGTGTCATAACTGGCACATTTTACTTTATGTATGACAGGATGGATGAGCTTTTCATTCTTCATGTTTGAGTATGGAGACTTGTCACCAAGGTGACACTCAAGGTGCCATTTTACTCCCTTCTGTGATAGCGTCTCAGCAAATTTTGTCGTTGTTCCAGAGGGTCTAAAGCGAACACCTGTGCATGAGACCCTGTCCCTGAGTCTGCAAGTGTTTGCCACGTTAGGAGATCACCACGGCCCTCGTGTTTGTAAAAGTCATTGTTGTCTGAGCCACCATGGGAGCTGGAATTGCTAAACCCTCAATTTCCCTGAGGGATCTAAATGTTTCGTGAGGGTTGGTAATGGGATGGAGGTCATTGGTTCAAATCCTGATCAGGTTAGTGGTGTTTGAAAGCTGTTGGTGTCTGGTGCCAGGAGCAGTGTGGAAGGAGGGGGTGATCTCTCTCTCTTTCTGTCCTCATGGACTGGTGCTCGCGTTTGCCTCTCACCCACCAGCTGCCTTGCTCTGCTTTTGAGACTGAGAGGCAGCAACTGGTGCATTTTACCTCTCTTTCCCTGTGGATTCTCTGCCTCTCTCCTTCCTCTAAACATTAATTGGTGTCTAAATAAGTAAGAGCAGCTCTTTTTTCTTTTTTTAAAATACTTTTCTCCCTGCTGTGGGCTGTGTGTTTCCCCTCTCTGAATAAAGCACCTGGCATACCGTGAGCACCTTTGCAGCAAAGAACAGGAAGAAATACAGTGAGAGACAATCCCTTTTCCTTCTGCTTAGAAGGTGAGAAGACTAATCTGCCCTTGAGTGGCCTTCTGGGCAGTGATGGAGCCTGAGCATGTACAAGCTTCTGCCCCACCAGTGCCTTTAGATTAGAGTGATAAGGGAAGAAAATGTTTATACATTACTTTATCCTGAACTTCACAGTACATGTCTGCTGCATCCTCAAGCAGGAGTGAGGGGGAAAAAATATCCAACTAAAGTTCCTGGTTTTGTCTGTCAGGACAAGTTATGCTTTTCTGATGTAGAATAGTGTCTTCAGTTCTTTAGATAAGCTGCCTTCCTGCAGCATAAACTCTCACACATATCTAAAATCAATGTCAAATACTGAGATTTACATGCCACAGATGATGTAAAATATCATTCCTTCCAGAACTGTTTGTATGCTCCATGGGGTTAATTTAACCAGCACAAAGTTTGTCTTAGATCACAGTTGAGAGTTTTTTGAGCACCGNAGAAACAAGTCATATTAGACACATATATGCTGCCTGCTCTTCTATCCTGCATTCTAAATCCTTTACTCAGCCATTTGCAAAGGTGTCTTTTTCACACAGGCTTCTGTTTTACTTTGACCTTCTGGGCTTTTGAACAGTCCGTCCACTTCTTTCAAAGCCATGGGAGAGAACACTCTTCCTGTGTTCTCTTGGAGAAACAACTGTTTTGTTAGTAACCACAACCAACTTACTCAGACTCTACATTTAGCTCCTGTACTGAAAGTGTCAGATTGTTGTCATAGGCTGCCTGAGAAATGGTTCAGTGGTCTCTTGGATTCCGTCCAGAAAAAGAGAGAATGATCTCCAAGAAAACAAAACTTTAAACAAAGTTCCTGAGACCCTAGAGTGACAACACTGTGTGTTTTTATTTAGACTGGGTACCTCTAGGATCCTCTTGTAGAGGACACATCCATGGCTTTCTCACAGAAAGAGTAACGCGGAAGGATTTAGAATGCAGGATAGAAGAGCAGGCAGCATATATGTGTCTAATATGACTTGTTTCTGGAGACAATGATCCTTACTTTCATATATGTATTTATAGTAATTTACTTCTGAGGTGCCTGTGAATGAGTGCAGTTCATGTTGTTCTTTGGGGAATTTAACACAAGGTGTTCTGTGCTATCCAATAGCACAAACATGCTCACAATGGAAGGTCACAGAGCTTCTGAAAGGCTCAATCTTTGTTATGCACCACCTACTCAAAACAATACATGTTAGAGGGCTTGAAAAAATTGATCCAACACCAATGAGCAGATGACTGAAAGTCCTCCTGGCAGTCTGATGTAGGAGAGACCTTGGAGCGGTGCTAAAATTGAACAAGACCCTGGTAACAGCCAGCATCAACACCCAGTTTTAGGGAGAGCAAGATGTGATGCCAGGTTATGTTACTGAAATGTCAGCATTTGTGATCAGCACCAGGAGTACATATCTTTATATTCCCTTTGTAATGCCCTTGTCTCCAAGTTCTGCAGTTGCATGAATGGAAGGAATCCCTGATAGATACTAAAGAATGCATACAAAACACTTGCCAAGTTTTTGTTACTCAGTTTTGAGGGCTGTGAGGTCACTTGAGATCTTTTTTTTCTCAGACAAGATTGGGATCAATTTTAGAAGCTGTGGAAGAGTTCCTGGACCAGCAACTCTGCTGTGCTTCTGGTTTGAAATGATATTCTTGCAATCAAATGCCCACAAGAAATTCTGCTGTTTCAAATAAATGCTCATGCCTATTTTCTATGCGTTACAAATTTCTGTGCCTATTAACTTCTGTGGGTTGGGCACTCAAGTGGAATTTTTCAAGACTAACTTCTAGACTTCCAATTTGGACACTGACTAATCTGTAGTTGCAGGGTAACTCATTTCAAAGAGTTTCTATAGGCTGTGGGATGATGTGTTATGATGTGTGATATGATGGGGAAGTTTCTTAGAGGACTGATAGTGTAAGCACCATAATATGCTATGAAAGCCATTAATTTTAAGTGTGTGCCTGCAATTCTTGGGGTTCTTTTCTGTGTGCTGGGTCCTTCCTGTCCTGTTCAGTTCCTTCCCTGCTGTAACTGTTTGTGTCATTCCTTGTAGGATTCAGAAGGAGGTCTCTATGTGTGCATGAACACGTTTCTGGGATTTGGAAGGGAGCACATCGAGAGGCATTACCGGAAAACAGGACAGTGTGTCTATCTGCACCTGAAACGCCACGTGATAGAGGTGAGACTTGTGGCTTCCCTGAGAACTACCCCAGCAGGTCTCGTGTCTCTGGTGCTCATTTGGGTCATGCATTTCAGACACAGACCAAGTCCTGAGTGACTGAAATGCACACATTCAGGTTTGGGGCTGGATATCAAACCCAGGTGCTTGGATCCCATCCAATCCTATAGCTTCAGTGCTGAGATGAATCAAAAGCCCTAAAGAGTCAGAACCTAAAGGCAACTCCTTCCTGATTTTCACAGATGTTTTTCACTTCTCATTTCTGTGTATCACATACATTTTGTCTGCATGTTATGTGCACACTGTACATAGTTAAATACTTTCCTGAACCCTGCCTTTCAAGTCTACAGTTACTGGGTTTGGCTTAGATTTGGCTGGAAGCTGCTGAAATCTATTTTTCCTATGAGGTTTCATCTCAGAGTGACAGGGCTGCTTTTCATCCTAAGATTCCTGTACAGTTAAACCCTGACCTGGCCTGGGATCTTAAGCTTAGCTTAAATTAATGCTGGATTCTAGAGACACACACTGCCCCTCATTTGGCCTTTCCCCACGCATGGGTGTGCACACACAACCTCATGTTCACTGCTCTTCCCTGCCATCACTGCACATCAGCAGTCACTTACAACCTGTGCTTTATAACCTCTGTTTGGCTGTGGTTTGTCTGGCATCTTTAAAACACTCTTAATTACTTCTGACCTGAGCTGTATGGAGGGCACTGGGTTTGCTTATAGCTCACTCTCCCATAAGCTCTCTCTCTATTGGCAAGTTAGAGGGCTTAAAATATCTGCTTGGGGTGGGTGAGAATCCTTGTTTCTCATTCTACAGCAATGCTTCTCCTGGGTGATGAAGGCCTTGAGTTATGTAAAGTGCCCTGACCACTTACCTTATTTCCAGTAGAGAACTGTTCATATTTTATCAGAATTACAGTGAGGTGGATTGCATGTCTTCCAGGATGAGATGGTAAATGATGTTTGTTATACTTTAGAATTGCCTTTCCTTCTAAAGGCAATACCAACATTTACCTTCACTCTGTTGATTGAGTTTTTGCAGAGCCTACTCTGGTTCTAGCAATGGTTCTTCTGACTGAATTTAACACACCTGAAAAATGCTATCTAGACACAGGAAGGCAGAAATCCTGTCAGCTTTCCTTGTATATAACTTTCTTCCAGTAAGTTAAGGTGAACTGGGGTTAAAATGAGTCCTCAAAAATTCCTTTCCTGATAAAGATTAGGCTGAAGAACTCCAAAATGGAGAAACAAACATCCCAACTGTTGTTTGGTGTTGCAAACCCCTTTGACTGAAGAAGTTCAGTGGTTCCTGTTTTTCTCTGGGTGAATCACGATGCAGCAGAGGGGCTGGCTCTGTGCTGGAAGGTGGCAATGCACTGGTTCTCTGGGTCATGTGGCAGGAAACAGGGTTTGACTACACACTGCAGGTGAATATTGCATCATCTAATAGGGCTCATAGCCAGGATTCCTCATATATTAGCACTGGATTTCTTTTTTTTGCCATGACTATTTGCTTCTTAAGTGCTATCTGTGTTTTCCTTTGAGCAATGTGAAACATTAGGTGTTTTATGTAGTGTCTGGCACATGCTCCATTGTGGTTTTGGCTGTGGAAGCCAAGCTTTCAATGGTGTAGGATACAGTAAAGCCAAAGGCATTGGATGTGCTATCTTAAGATTCTTATAGTGAAGCTGCTATTCCTGCCTGTGGTTCCCTTGGCATCATCCTTGCAGAATGCACTGCATGGCTGCAGAAATCCTGGGTTGCTTCCCGAGATGTTTGGAATAAATGTCAGTTGTGCATCTTGCCGCAATTCAGTTAGAAAATAAGGGTCACATCTTCAGCCTGCTGGCTCATGTAGAGCTGGAGCATCTGCCCGTGGCAGCTCAGCACCAGAGGCATCTGCTGAATCATCAGAGATGGGCACAAGTGAAAGTTATGGAGCACTCTCTGGTAAAATTCTTAGGTAAATAAAGGAAATTGATGTTTTATTTTTCCTTTTCCACAGAGTTACATTCTTCAGAATTTTGAAATCAGCCTCTTTCCTGCAGTGTATGATTTTTATACAAGTGCCTGGGTGCTATTCACTTCCATGTAGAGCTTTAGCTTGGTGCTGTAGTGATATCTCAACCCTGTTGAAAACACTGGGCAGAGGAGCCCAAAGATTTCCTACAGGGATAGGTTTCTGGATGTTATCCAGGGATGATGGTGTTATAAAAAGTGAGAGACAGCAGAACAGGCTGCACTGTCACCTTGCCCAAGGAGCATCACACACAGAATTTAATGCCACTGCTGATGCCTCCTGTCACTCCCGTTTGTTGGGTGTGTCATGTCTGTTAGAAAACAAAAATGGATTTGTGAATGGAGAATGTTTTCAGTGATTTCTGACAAGGTAAAAAAAGACTGTCAGGTTGTGGGTGTTTCAGGAGTATTGAGCATCTTCAATTCTGTTGTATTTGTATTTGGAAAATCAAACTGAAGTCATTGCCAGTCTGAGTTAAATATGAACACTGCATGTGAATTCTCTCTCTTTGAAATCTCTGGCCTTAATGACTTTCACAATGTCGCAGTTGGTGACATAAGAATTCAGTTGGAGCTTCCTAGTATTGGAAAAAGCATTTTTTTAGTTCTGGAAATAGAGTCCTTGGAGAATGTGTAATTTATTCATAATGTATTTGCAATTGGGTTATGTTGTTTCTTGCTACTGCTTTTTAAAAAAGATTTTAAAAAAGATTCCTGGCTACTTCCTTCCCACTTGTTAAATTCCAGTAGCATTAAAGAAAGAAATATTCTGCATGTTATTTTCAGTTCATTGAGGAATTTTTATTTAGATTTTAACTGCTGGAGTTGCAACCCTGACTTTTCCCTAGGGCTTTTCTATGTGGATAATGGATTCTGTTCTTAAATGCAGCCAAGGGATGTTTGTCAGCATCTGCTCTTTCTAAGAATGGAAAATTTTCCTATGATGTATAAGACCTCACTGACGATTAAAGCAGTTTGCTTAGGCCAAAGCTTTATTTACATGGTGAAGGGAACCACCC
Source organism: Oxylabes madagascariensis (assembly GCA_013400675.1). NCBI lineage: Eukaryota > Metazoa > Chordata > Aves > Passeriformes > Timaliidae > Oxylabes > Oxylabes madagascariensis. The sequence goes on from VYZR01125166.1 coordinate 18,766, forward strand.
AAAATATGTGACCCTTTTGCCTGCGAAGGGGCAGAGGCGAACATGAACTTTCCCTGTAGGCTGACAGGTTCTTGGCTGGTGTCTCTCCACCTGTTGTATCCCAATATTATTATTTAAAAAAAAAAAAAAAGTTGCCTAACAACCCTGCCAGTTACACTAACATTACGCACTGCATCATGCATCGTGTTGGCACCAAATAGCCACAGAGGCTTTTTTGATTTAATTTGATTTAATGGTGCCGTTTAATAAACAGCTTAAGGAGTAAGTGCATTGGCTTTGACATTTCCTCAGTTAGTTGTGTTTTCCCTTGTATTCTGAGGTACTCTGAACTGGAAAAGTAGTGAAACTGAATCTAATTTGGAAGTTACTGTTTTCTGATATGATGCTTAAATTAAAAAGTACAATAAAATCCCCCACTAAACAATTGCTTAGGTGTTGTCGAGTTTCCTCTGTACTTTCTAATATTTACAAAACACGGTGGTAATTTGGAATAATGGAAGCAGGTGTAGATGTTGATGGAAAGGGCATTTTTTTCTGAATAGAAGAAAATGAACCAGACTAACAGATCAAAGCAAAGGGGTCCTACTGGAATTAGTTATGAAGGGCTGAATCCTTTATGCAGATAAAGGATTCTCTAATTCAGCTTTAGTCATTAAGAAATACTGTTGGGGATCTGGTGGAGAGAGGTTTGGGAGGTGCTGGGTGTCCCTGTCCTGGTGACAGAGCAGCTGTCACCCACGGTGGCTGTGGGACACCCTCTGAACAATTGCCAACCAGCCAAGAGTGGAGGACTCAGGTGGAGGCTCCCTGGCTCCATGGGGGTGGTGGGCAGGGATGAGTCCTCGTGTCAGAGGTGAGAAAAGAGCTTTTACATTCTTGCTCATCAAGGGCTGTGATTTGATAGCAGGGGTTAATGCAGATTTACTGTTGTCTCTCTTGATGGATTTTTAATTGTCTCTTTCTCTCTTTCCAGAAGGTGCCAGGAGCATCTGGTGGAGCTTTACCAAAAAGGAGGAATGCTCAGCTATTTTTAGGTATTGTGAGCAGCTGCTTTCACACAGTTCTTTTCTGACCCTGTCTGCATGTGGACTTGGGTTCTGCCCACTATTGTGTCTGGCTTTGGGGCTCCTTTTGGGTTTTCTTTTCCTGCTGTTTGTTTTGGTTTTCTTTTTAACTTTTGGTTCTAGATTTTAAAGCTTTTCCAGGCAAATAAGTAGTTATTAACCATTTTGGTGCATATTGAGAGATGTGTGTGTATGTACCTGAAACATTTTAATGTAAAATAGATCCTCAACTACTCTGAAGCAGCCTAGGCTTTGAAAGGCACTTTTTTACTAATTCTGTCCATTCTCTCTCTGTAATTTCCACAAAGCACTCTTTTATTAGAATGTTGACCCATACTTAATAATTAGTAGGGCCTCAGTGTGGCTCTGTTCTGCTCAGCAGCTGGTCATAGGAACGGTTGTTACCATTTTGAAGTTGTTACACAGGTAAATGTTCTTCAGTGATGTTGTGGTCTCTCCTGTAATGAATGCAACTGCACATACATCATGAGCATCTCTAATTCTGTTACATCCACAGTTCTATCCCCTTGCTTCATGGAAAGCAGTTTTCTTACCATGCCCATATCATCCAAAATCCATTTATTCAGATTACCCGGAAAACCTGAGGGACTCATAAATATGGATGAGGAGGATGTGATGAAAAGCCTGTATTCTCTCTTCTGCCACAGCTTGTGGTATTTCTCCAATTCATCTATTATTTATTGTCTCTGTATTAATAGTGAATAGTGAATTTTTCTTCAGGTATCAAAAAGGTGAAATGTTTTCTTTACAATTGCCAGCTCTTAGGGCTTAAAGAGAAACAATAGAATGACCTTCTGTTGGAATTGCTTTGATCAGTGGAATGTGTTCCTAAGAGGCCTCTGCAGATTGTGATTGATTAAATTGTTGTTGTTAATGTAAGTAAGTAGTGCAAGGAGGGCTGAGAAAGAAAAAAGACTGAAAAAGAGTCATCAAAAAGTTAAACTTGTAGGAAGAGACTGTTTCATTGCAGATGCTGCTCTAAATGCCATTTACTGCCAGTTTTCATTGAAAATCATGATTGTCACTGGATGCGTATAAAATAATTGGTTCAGAAACAAAGCTGGCTGCAGTGCAGCAGTGCTTGTACAGCATTAGCAATGTCATTGTAAATACAAAGTTCAAAAGCAATTTCAAATTTTGTCCTTGTTGGTCTTCTGCACTCACCTGAAGGCTCCTGTCACTGAGGTGTGCCATCACTTAGGGTACTGGCAGAGTGTCTCTGATGTGCCGCGTTGAAATCCTCAAATTCCACCCTTGTGCATGAGCATTTTGTTCCCTCTGAGTAGGTCTTGAGCAGCAGTTCCAAGGGAACTCCTGAGGGCAGTGCACTTTCACAGGGTTAAGGACATGGATCTGTCAGCATTTAATCCAGCACTTCTGGAATCTAGAGCACTTTTGAAAATGTATCTCATCTGGTCTGTTGTTCTACTGCAGTCTTCATTGCAGCCCCTGCTGGCTGGGAATAAACTGCTATCAAGTCTGCTCTGTTCCTGGAGGTAGTACTTCCATGCTTCCCAATGCTTTGTGTCCACTTCTTTGGATCAGCAGATGTTGCTGGTTTTGGCCATCTTAAAGCAAAGAACAAAGAATTATTCCTCTCCTTGTGCATAGCTGAGGAAACAAAAGCACAGAGAGGTAGCTGATTTGATGATTTTGCATGTGACAGCAGCAGAAGTGGTTAGCAAAATTTGATGTCTTATCTCTTAATCCAGTGTATTTTTCATTGGTTCAGAACTGCTGATCTCATCTAAACAGGTTGTTTTAATTCTGTCTTTTTCGTTGTGACCTTGGGCACCTATCACAGAATGGTTGGGGTTGGAAGGGACCTCTGGAGATCATCAAGTCCAATCCCCTGCTGGAGCAGGTTCATGTAGAGCAGGCTGCACACGATCCTATCCTGGCATGTTTTTAATATCTCCAGAGAAGGACACTCCATGAGCTCTCCTGGCAGCCTGTTCCAGTGCTCTGTCACCCTCAAAGTAAGGAAGCTTTTCCTCATATTTAGGTGTAACTTCCTGTGTTTCAGTTTGTGCCTGTTGTGCCTTGTCCTGTCACTGGGCACTGCTGGAGAGCATCTGGCCCCATCCTCTTGACACCTGCCCTTGAGATATTTGTGTGCACTGATAAGATCCCCCCTCAGTCTCTTTTTGCAGGCTGAACAGCCCCAGCTCGTCCCTATAAGAGAGATTCTTCAGTCCCCTAGTTATCTTTGTAGCCCTCCAGGGGACCCTCTCCATCAGTTCCTTGTCTTTCTGGGACTGGGGAGCCCAGAACTGGATGGAATACTCCAGGTGCAGCCCCACCAGGGCAGACCAGAGGAGGAGGAGGATGATCTCCCTTGATCTGCTGGCCACACTGCTCTTAATGCCCCCAGGATACTCCTGGTCTTCTTGGAGGACACAAGGGCACATTAACTCATGGTTAATTTATCCTGGCTGATACAGCCCAGGTGTCTGACCTGCCAGGTAGGGCTTGCCCTGGCAGACAAAACCAGACAAGGATCAGTGGCTAACTCCAGCATCCCTGTGTTTCTATGTGTATATCAATAATTCCCTGAAGTCCTGCAGATTTAAGCTTTGTGTACAAAGTCAATCCAGTTTGGGCATTTGTTACATTGCTTGTTATAATCCTCTTTGATGTAAAACTATTAAAGATACTAAGCCCTTTTCAATCTCCTTAGTATTAGGAAAACATCTTTTGGATGCTCGCTGATTACTTTCTAGCACTGCTGCTGTCTAGTAAATGCAATAGAAGCACAGGCTGGTTGGCCTGGTCAGCTGCAATATTTATCCTTCCCTAAACATGGAAAGATTCACAGCAGAGTGTGTGTGCATGTGCACATGTGCATCAGGTTCTGGGCACGTTTTGATTTGGTTTTCTTTGGAGAGGACTGGAGGGTGTTGGCTGTGAGTGTTCTGTGTGATCTGGAAGCATAACAGCATTGTTTATTGAAATGTATGGACTGCCTTTAATCTGGCTGGTTTAGGTATTGAGAGACAGTTCAGCTTCAGCTCAGGCTGTGCAATGTTTCAGGGAATTTGGGGTGATACTTAAAGCAGACTGACTGTCTGTTTTATTCAGTGCCTTAGGTGTGAATAAGAAAAACTGGGTTAATGGAGTGTACTGTGATTGTCCTTACGAGCTTCTGGTCAAAAGGGGTAGCAGAATTAGGGGCAAGATTCTTGTGCTGAAGGGATTGGAGGTCCAGTTTTTATCACAGTTACCAGCAGAGTCCCCCTGAACATGTTTATCCCAGGAGTTATCAGCAGAGTCTTTCAGAATGTTTTAATTATGAAGAATTAATGCAATGTAAGCGATCTGGAAAGGGATTGAAAACCGAAGAAACAGAGTTTGCTGGTTGATTTAAAATTACCGAAGAGAATAAATCTAAAAGTGAATTTTGAGGTGTTACTGAGTAACTAAATAATAGATGAAGTAGCTGAAAGATACAAAGAATACAAGAGAGGTTCTTGGACTGTGTGTGCACAGGGATGTGGTGCAAGTTACCTGTTGCTGATCAGAGAGGTGGGTCTGAGGGAGAGATGATGCAAATGGTTCTTTGAAATGTCAGCTCAGTTGTCAGCAGCAGTGGGAGATTTAAGTGGAGCACCGGTAAAGCAACACTTTATATTTTGTTCTCTATCATTTTGCTTTATAAATAGGAAGCAAATCTCTCTTTTGAATAGCAAAACTGCATCTACACACAGTATCTCCCCCTATTTCTTTCTCCAAAACCAACTAGCAAGCACCATTCCCCCTCACCCCCAGCAAACAAAACACCTGAGGTCGGTATTTGAGCTCTGCATTGAGGGAGGAATCACCCCATTTTTGCCTGATTCTGGTGCTCTTTTCCTGAGCATCTGTTGTTCCATACCAGAGCCTGCAGTCTGGGCTCTGCAGAGCTGGCAGAGTGACTGTCCTGAAACCTGTCCCTGGACAGAGGTCCTGAGGATTGGTTACCAGAGCATCACCTGCCCGTGCAGCAAGCTGTGGAAGCTCTGTTTTGAGCAGAGTCAGGGCTAGCTCAGACCATCAGTTAAAAGTGTTCTGAAGTCCTCAGATGAACAGCTCTGTCAGCAGATCTGTGATTGCTGCTGAGAAGGGTATCTGTGACACACGGAGGGTCTCAGGAGACCTTGGAAAGGAAAACTTCCACCTGGAGAGTCTGGGAGAACTTGCAAACTTGCTGAGCTTTTCCTGGACGGCACCTCCCTGCTGATGGCAGTGGATGGACTCATGGCTGCTGCCTCCAAGTGTAAAGACCACTCCTAAGGGTGGCTGTGCTGGATTTGACCACAGCTTCACTTTGTTCTCCCGGGTCTCCTAGGCAGGAGCAGAACCCTGCTTGCAGTAAGGATGTTTATGTTTGGAGAGCTTTTGGAGAGGGCTTTCACCGTGAGTGGTTAAAATTTGTATTTATGTGAGTAAGCAGAAATAGAGTATCTGTATCTATGAATGAAAAGTTGTGATATAGGAGAATTTAAGCATTTTCTGACAATGTTTTTGCAATTTAGCGCAGTAAAATAGTGCACATTCCCCAGCAGCAGCAGTAGAACTGATTAGCTGTTGCTTTTTGTGTTTGCCATGTGTGCTTGAATTGAGTATAGGATGGTGAGCAGATACCTTTCATTAATAGAGTCTTAATAGTTTGTTGGTTTGGGTAGAACTGTGAAAATTAGACCTAGGTTAACACGGGCTAGTGCTGCTGTCAAAACAGTTCTGAATTTGAATTTCTGTGGTTTCGTTTTGCTTGCTTAACATGTGACTGTGCCAGAAATGCAAGGGATGAAGTCTTACCTACCAATAGGAACCACATAAAAATGCTTTGGACATGTAGCAAGCAATTTGAATGTTCTTTTACAAGTAGTGAATCGGCCAAATGATCTTTGTAGAAAGTTTTACTTTTCATTTTTACTGCAAAGGAAAACATTATGACTGGAAAGTAATTTTTTTAAAAAAAATTCTTCTGTTTTATAATTCATCTGATGAAGTTAATATTTTGAATGTGCCTGAAAACAAATTAACTGAGTAGCTCATAGTTTGCAAGGTGAATGTAATTCACTGTTATTTAGAGGCTTCAGGAAGAAATAATTTGGTTTAAGGACCCAGGTCTCCACTCCCAAGTCTATACGAATTTGTCCATTGCTTTCAGCGAGGGCAGGATCGAGCCCAGATTCCTAAGACGTCTTTCTCGGGTTTCAAAATTAGTTGTAAACTTGCTAGTCAACATCCTCATTCAATTTTCACGTTTGTATTCCCTTTCACACGCACACAGACACATCCATATGCGCAGGAAATCCTGCTTGGGGGTCCTGTCTGGAGGCTTTTATGCCCCTATTATTAGTGCAGTCAGTTGGTAACTTGTCTAAATCTGATCTGGACACATCCACTCCTTCTCTTCCCCTCTGCTGGGTTGGTTTACATTACAGTAGTGTCTGTCCCAGCTGCTGTTTTCAGTCAGCTCAGCAGCAGTGCATTCTCACCCTCACTCAGTGATGCCTTGTGAGGTGCAGTAAATTTACTCTACTGACCACTCGCCCAAAATATCAGCGTCAGCTTTGAGGCGTCTGCTGCTTTGCTCTGCCTGTCCTCCTGGCCTCCCAACACAGCCCTTACAACCTGGGGATGCTTTGTTTTGGTGGCCAAAGAGCTGAACTGAGGCTCTCAGGAGGCACCAGAAAGGTGTTACTCCATTGGAAGGGAAACAAGGTCCTGTGGACCTGGACTGTCAGGCTGTCACTCCTTGGGAGGATTACAAACTGGCTGGTTGTCTTGTGGCTCAATCTCAGAACTGAGTAAAGCCTTTTTGTTTTTTGCCTTCTACTCACAGTGCATCTTGGATGAACATCTTTGATCAGGAAACAACTTTGGATGAAGTATAGTGCTTGAAAGTTCATGCTTTTCAGTGCCTTTAGTGGTAATTTTTAATCAAATATGCTCCCTTTGCATGTAGATTTCACCGTACTCCTCTTTCCTCTAGTTACTCTTAGTCCTCCCTAAAATTCTGCGCTGGAAACTACCTGCAGACTGCACATGATGCCCAGTGGCTTCAGGGTCAAATTCTGTCCACATTTAGTGTGGGCTCCATTGCCTTCTAAAGTCACAGTCATCTGTTTTTATTATTTCTGCCCTGATGCTTTCTCAGCCTTGCTGGCCCTTGCACAGGCACAGGAAATACAATGTAGGTACAATTTCTTACTAAATTTTACAGCTGTGTCTCTCAGCACACACAAGCCAAGATTTAAAAATTTGTGTGGTGATCTGGGTGTTTTCAACTGACATCATTAAGGGGTCCCTCTGAGTGTCCCTAAAAGGGATTAGTTTATATGGTCACCTGCTCTGTGTGGAGGGATTTCAGTCTGTGACCTTCGGAGTCCATTCCACTCTTATGTACTGGGTCTGGACCCTGAGAAACTGTCTTCAGAGTGATTAGGCACTGCCTTTTAATTCCAAGTCAAAAGGAGTAGGTGTTGGGTGGAAGCATACCAGTTTTAGGTGGTCACCTTCAAAAGGGGCATTTTAAATCCTCATGGTGTTTCCCAAGGCTGTTATGAAGCTTTGTGCATCCTTCTTTAAAATGGCAAGTGGGATGCTGCCATGTTGGTGTGTCAGGAGAAGGAGTCCCATGCTGCTGGGACACTATGTTCTGCTTTTCTGCTGATACGAATGGTGTGAAGCCTGAGGAGGTGAAAAGGAAATTCCCATTGCACACAGGAGGCTGGTGCTCCTAAGCATGTGAAGTCCTTAGATGACAGCAGATGATTGCTAATAGGATACTCCATCGTTCATCCCTGGATCACTGGTTCAGATGCAGGTCAGGGCAGCAGCACTGGTCTGCACTGCTTGGCTGCTGTCTGGCGTGGGAGAGGAGCTGCAGCGTCTGAATTTTGAACACAGGCAGCCGTATCATTGCTATTTCTGTAAGGGATTGCAGGTGCTTTAAGTTAATGTCCATGGCACCGGGCAGTGGAGATCAGCAGTCTCACACATCCCCAGATCCCGGTGGCCCCTGCTGAGCTGGTGCCAGGTTCCCTCTGGTGGCTGAGGCGCTGTGTGACCACAGCCCTGCAAGGGCATTCCCTGCCTCCAAACCTGGCTGAGCACACGCTGAGCTTTTATCCTCTCTGAGGAACCTCTCTCCTCTTTAGGAGGTGGTCAGTACTTTCAGCTTTGTTGTGCTGGCCACCATCAAATTTCTGGCATTCAATGAAAATTCCCTGTGATGCATTGCTGTATGCACCATCAGCTTGGAGATACTCAGTTTCCTTGTTCCACAGAGCAGAGGAGCTGTTAAAAACTGCATCTGTGGAGATTCACTCCTGAATCAAACACAGGACTGTAATACAAACTGAGAAAGAAGCCTGGAGTAAAGTGAGGTCTCTGGTCATCTCTATTATGCAGCAATAAGGGAAGGGATCATTATGAAAATAGTGTGATTTGGGGAATTAGTAATGAATTAATACGTTCTCTGAAAATGTCCTGCTCTCAGTATGAGAAAATGCTCTTGCCTTTGTGTCTGTGTTGAGCTGATGAGAAAGGGCTTTTTTTGGTTGCTGGTGACGGGGAGCTCATGTTGCTGGAAGTCACTGGCAGTGGGTGTTGTCACCTCAGGGCTGGCTGGTGCAGCAGGTGAGCCAAGAGTTGATGTTCCTCTCAAGAGCTGTTCTTTCCAGGTCAAGTTAAGATACATTTTGATACTTGTTTTATCATTTGGGTTGCTCAGTCTGTTACTGCTTACTGGGTAAATAGCTCAGTTTTCTGAGTCTGTCTTCTGTCATCCTCACCTCTCTCCCGTACATCCATTTGAGATTTCAGGCATTCCCAGGGTGCAGTGGTTGCTGCCAATGCTCCTTTAGGATCGAGTGACTCATTAAGCATCTGTTTGTACTAGGGGGGACATTAAGAGCCAGCTTTGGCTACTGCTAACACATCTCTTTTTTTGGTTGAACCTTATTCTGTCAGTGACTGGTACATCAGAATACAGTGGATCCCACATGTCCAGATGGGAGAAGGATCCAGAAAATCTCGTCGTTGCCTGGGCAATTCTTGCAGTTGAATCTTGTAAAATTTCTGACACAT
>VYZR01125166.1:57060-69820 GCA_013400675.1 Oxylabes madagascariensis
TTGTGGTAGGAAAAAAAGGAAAAACCCCTTTTTTTTCCCCCCTCCTTTAATTTTTTTTTTTTTTTTTTTTTTTTTTTAATTCCCATGTATATTCCAAGGAAGTTCAACACAGCACTTGCCTCATGAACTTAAAGGGCTATTTAGAAACTACCAAGATCTGGTGGCTGCTGCCTTTTTATTTAGAAATGTTGGATAAATAAAGACCAACTGAATAACTCCCATGTTCATTGCCCAGCTGGAAGCATGGCTGGTCTTGTAGGATCAAGGATGGAGCTGGAATCTTGCAAACTCTTTGGTGCATCCCAGACCTGTGATGGCAGTGCAACTGCCTGGTCCCAGGAGGCACACTGGGAAGGTGATAAACTGGAAATGGTGTTGGAAGGGGAGGGCCCTTGGCTGGCTGTCGTAAGTGAATGGAGCAGCTCAGATCCTGGAGTTCTTTTCAGTTCATCACTTTCGTGTTTTGCCTGCCCAAGCCAAAGTTAGTCAAGAGTGCAGGGAGCAGTTTAGGGGAAAGGACTGCAGGTTTTCTAAAATTTAGCACTTAAAAATATGTTAGAAGTTCTTCAGTCAGATGCTTGGGGAGTTACTTTATTCTCTCCCAAAACAGTGGCCTCCCTCCTTTTTTCAAGTGGCTGGTTAAGTCTTCTCCCTTTTGTGATGGGTTTTGTGTGAAGAACGTCATGAACCTGGGGGAGCAGGATGTAAACTCCTGACTCCTCAGCCTGATGGGGGCAGAGGAGTTTTGGTGGGCTTGGGGTTTTTTTAAACTCCAGCATTGCAGAAGCCCCACTCAGACAGACTGTACTGATCTGCCAGGCTGTGCCTGCTACAATCTGAGTGTGCTGAATCGTGCCAGGGGCACAGCCTGGGCACACTCCCTGTGTCTGGGTGCTGGGGGCTCGGGGAGCTGGGAGCTTCTTGACCAAAAAAAATGGAGGAAGAAAAATCACTGTGAGCTGCTTGAGACAATCTCAGAATCATGGCAAGCCAGGACCTGGCAGTAAATAATGCTCTTATTTCTCAGACTTATTTTTACTTTTTTGTATGATACATTTAGGTTTGGAGATAGGAAGGAAGAAAAAACTCAATAACTTTTCCTTGATTCCCTCTTCTCCTCTCATTCCTAGCAGCATGCTGGATCCATAGATTCCTCATTCTGAGTCACAGTCTCCAGTCTCCAAAACACGTGTAGACACAAACTCCTATTTAATCTTCCTAGCTAAAATATCATTAGGATAAAAATTAATTTATTCAGAGCTGTGGTTTTAAAACAAGTGTAGATGTTTCTGAGCTCCAAGCACTTGTAGCTCTACTGGGTTCAGTGCCATTACCTCTGACTGACTTTGGTGTAAGTGAAACCAACATCAGCCCAGTTCTTCGATTCAGGCAGCCTCCAGCTGGTCACAACACACATTCAGAATGTGGATGCATCCAGAAATCATTAGATTTCTTTAAAAACCTCTCCAGCTGATTCCTTTTGTTCTCCATCCTGGCAGCAGCCATTTTTATCCTCTCTGCTGTTTTCATGCATTGGAAGTCTATGCAAAATATGTAACTGGACATTTTGTTGTTTTCCCTGTCGCCCTTCCTACCTTAATGGCTGAGATTGGTGTCTGATTTCTACTCACTCTTCAGTGGTTTTACTGTTGTATCCTGGAAGTGTCTGTCCCGGTTTACTTTGCACCATTCAGAGTTGTTTGCTTGAAGCACTGTTAACTTTCTGGAGAGTATTTGTCTGAGATGAGAAAGGCTGTGAATGACATTGTTGCAACTGTTTTAAATTAAAAAGAAATATTCTCACATCTGGTGCCTGTGTGGATTCTTGCTTCTTTATTCCTGTCTGAACTGAGGAGGAATAGACAGAGTGTGTTTTGATTCTGCCTCTCCCTCTTTGTGGTCACATTTGGTGTTTTACTTAAAAAACCCTGCATAAGGGAACAGAGAGGTTTGTGAGAGTCTTGATTTCTTGTGACTCCTGGCATTTCTGTGGATTAAAAAAAAAAAGTAAAATCCCCAAGCCCTGAGTGGATCTACAACATAGCAAAAAAAAAAATAAAATAGAAAACAGGTTGTAAGTTAGATTGGTTTATTTTTAACTTTCAGGCCTGTTGATGATCACAAGCGTTGGCAATGTTTGTGTGGAATAGTGGTGTCATTCACCCCAAATTTCTGCTTTATTTGTCTGTAATTCCTCATACTCAGAAATTTCTTCTGTTTCTCAGTAAAGGAGAAGTCTGTATTCCTCACAAAAGGAAGGACTTTACATAGAAATGTGACTCTTGGGACTCTGGTAGATGCAATAGGCCAAAAAAGAAGACTGAGGGGTGACAACTTTTTATAGGATCACGGGACCAGCAGCTGGAGGAGAGGTAAGAGGTAAATCTGCTGGGCTCAGTGACACTTCTTGACGTAGAAGTAGAGGACATGTGACATGCTGAGTGATAAGAAATGTGGAGATGGTTCAGCTTCTGAAGTCTAGACTTAATTAATGCTCTTTGGTTCTGGTTTCTCTTGTATCACAGATGTCCTCTGTGACCATGGCAACTCAAGCCACGCTGCTCACACCCCTTGTGGCAACTGGAAGAGGTGGGAAGGTGGCTCCCTGTGCAAGCCAACGAGCTCTGTTCAGAATTTCCAGGAATTTCCTGTACAGGATTTGTGCCTGCTGGCTGTTGCAGGCTGTTTGTGGGAGGTGGGATTGGATAAGTGACAAGTGACCACCCTCTGCTCCCCCTCACGGAGTTGGGAAGGAGCACCTTTGTGTCCCTCAGCTGTCCTACAAGCTCGACCCAAATTAAGGGCAGCACTGACAGCCGTGGTGGAAGACAGATGCTATAAAATTATTGAAAACAGTTCCTGCATGACTGACAGCTGTTTGGAGTGGGTGGTTATGTTTTCAGATGTCTTTAGCAGTGATTTTTTGTGCAGTTTTGTATGCGGATTTGGTACTGATGCTTTTCTCCCACTGTCTTTGGCTTTAGGACAGCAGTGCTGTGTTCCCGATCTGGGTTCCCTATGGAGCACATAACCAAAGGATTTTCCTGCTGCTGCTGCTTTGTCAGTGCATTTGAGCAAAAAGAACTAAACCAGCCTTAACATCTCCCAGAAAACACACCAGTGTCAAGAGCCCACAGTTAATTTTGTCCTAACCTAAGGGTTAGTGTGGTTTTTGTGTCTGTTCCCTTTTCTTCCTTGGGGGAAGGTTCTGGTTAAAGCCGTGGGTTTTAGCCAGTTGGTTTTTCTGACAGAGCTTTCCTCCTGCAGGCAAACCATGGCTGTGCCTTCTGTTTGTTTTTCTGCAGCAGCCCACATGTCCATGGAGAGAGTCCTGTTTTTTCCCTAGCCCTGCGCTGTCGCTGTCACAGCCCCTCGCTGGCTGTCAGCTCCTCTGTCCCCAGCAGCACACAGGCATTTCTGTCCCTCATGGCTGTGCTTGTGTTGGTGTCTCACAGCAAAAACAAAAAGCAGGAATGACATCATCCTTGTCAGCACTTTCACCTCATCCCATCAAAGACAGAACTGAAGAACGCTGAGAGCCAACTCCTACGGTGGGATATGGGAAATTGCTTATGGAGTAGTGATGTCAGTCACTGCATGTTGGCTTTGTTTTCATAAAGGTGGGTTTGTGATATTATTACCTCTGTTTTAATCATTGCATGGTCTTCAGGAAAAATTCTTACCTACTTTTTTTCCCATTTTCCTCATATGGGCTGTGTGTGCAGAACCCTCTGGGCCAGGCCTCAGCTGGTATAAATTTCAGTTGTAAGTATCATTGATCAACATGTCAAAATAAAAATCAATTCTAAAAATAACTCTGCCTCAGAGAAACAATGAATTTAGGAAAAATGAGAACAAAAGCATCTTCTGGACTTAATTTTTAAGCAGAGAAGCATGTTCACTTAGTAAACAATAGGATAGAAGACCTCCTTGAAAAAATCCTTTCAGCTGGAGACTTAGATCCCTCCTTTCAGTTTAAGTCATTGAAGTCAAGACCCTTTTCTAGTTGAAAAGAGATTTCAAAATATTTGAAGCCACAGACAAAGTTTATTTTTAAAACATATTTAAAAATTGCACAGTTATAAATACAGGTAAATAAATACAATTTAATATGTGGAAAAGAACCCAAGGAAGGCATGCTTCCATTACAGTACAAAAATACTACATTAAGTGTGGTGCTCTGCAAATAGTCATCTATGACCTTAATAAATTTAACACATCCAGTATGCACATCATTCTTTTTTGAGGAAATAGATTATTTTAAAGAGCAGTGCAGGGAAACACCAAATTAAAGCATCAGTAAACTATAGGTCTGTGTTTAATATTATACACAGCTGATAATGCACTAAGCATACAGAGGCAGAGTTGCCTGTAGTAAGAAACCGACCTTTCCCCCCGTATGTTCTTACATTCAGGTTCTGAATCTGGGTCAATGTGAGCCTTTGTAAGGGAATGTAAACATTCAGGTGTCGGGCTGAGCTCCCCCCTCGGCAGCGCTGCCCAGCCCTGCCCCTGCACTTCCCCAGGGACACCAGGAATTCAGGGAGCACTGGAGGTGTGTGCAGCAGCAGGGCTCTTCAGACGGCCCAGGTGAAAGCATCTTCCAACCCTGTAATCACTTCTTTCCTCTATGTTGGCTTAAAAATAAAGCCAAAAGAACTGATGCAAGATTGCAAAGGTTTTCGAACAGTTTACAGCATATAGAAGAAGCCACACAGAATGCCTCTCAAAACTATATAGTTTTATTTTACTCTAGATATGTTATACTCTGATATATAAAATATATTTATAAATTTTTTTTCTTTTTCTGAATTTACAATAGCTTACCGATATTAAAAAGGCTATTTAAATTAAAGGTTTAGCCAATGTCGATGGCATTCTGTAAATGTAGAAGGGGAAAAGAGATCAAAGCACATCAAGTCTTGACCATGCAAGCTTGCTCAATGGGCTGTCACATATTGCAAGCATTTGTAAAGTTACAGCATGTTTTAGGAAAATTTAGATTCCTTCTGTCTCTTTACCTTGCCTAATGCCTGCTACTTTGTGGGCTGAGGCTCTGAAACTTCCCATGGATTCTCTGACATGCCTGTTTCTCATTTTGCCTATGTTTGTTCAGAGTCAGTGATCTCGTCATGCATGGCACTCCTGTTCTCTGAGTTATTTCACCAGTCCAAAAATCAGTAGAACCATAATGAAGGAATCTGATTCTAGCCTAGGTAAGGTTTGAATAGTAGATAATACTGTATTGCATATCCACCTTTTTTTTTTTTCACAACGTGCAGTGCATTTTTTCTTACCATTTTTGTGAATACTTGGTATATTATTAACATTTATTACATAAATTCACTGTACAGACTGCTAAGCTGACAACACTGGTGACCAGAAATCACATTTTTTCAACTGTGCAGGTAATTCATGCGAAAATAACTAATATGTCTCGTTTTGCAGATGCATGTTTGGGCAAAAGAGATCTACAACCAATTTATGCTTTGCTCCATTTCTCACTGGCTCCAGCAGACAATGATTTAGGCCTCAGGCTTTGGCTGTGCCAGGAAGGACAGCAGTTGTTATTTCTGCCATGGAGGCCCGTGCTCTGTGGGTGTTCCGAGGATACCTGGCTGTTCCATGGTTGAGACTAGAGATAAAAATGTGAAAATCCAAACAACTCAGCTTCACTGTGAAAGCTGTGCAGATTTAGCTTTTTAATTCTTGAGAGGGTGCTAAAACATGTCTGCAAAAGCTGTTATACAGAAGTGTGTTATTAATTAAACACTTGGAGCAAACATGAAACCCACAACACAAAGTGAATTTTAAGGATGGGATTTTAAAAGGGCTCTGTGTTTGGTCTAGCCTGTTCCAGACAACATGAACAACTCAGATTTGAGTCTGGCAGATGCAAAGGCTTGTAAAATGTTCCACAGATGATATGAATCAATAGTTTAAGAATACCCTATGTGTGAGCCTTCTGCATGCATTCTCTAAACACATGCTCAGGTAGCATTGCTGCATGCTGGGGGTTAATATTGCATAGTGGTTACTGGTTAATGTAGTTGCATGCAATATTGTCATATGACGTTTTGTGTCATTTGAACCTCCCCCTCGATATTTTTACAAGTGCTGTGATTTATCAGATCATAAGAAAATACCACTAGGTACAGATATGTTTGTGTGTGTGTGCCTAAAAGTCAAATCGGTTCTTCAAGCTGACATAAACCAGTCTGTGGCCGCAAGGCTCCTGTGGTCATTCCAGTTTAAAGAGGTCAGCCAGCAATGAGCCTTTTGCCTTCAGGGCAAAGCCTCACTCCCTGGACAATCCCTGTGATTCCAGTGCCTGTTCAGCACGTGCAGTTCTACTAGACAGGCCCTCTCCTGGTGATACCTGCACGTGAACTGATCATGCAAAGTGCTGAGCACTCTTGTGCGGACTTACAGGGTTCAGCAGCTTGATGGATCAGGCTTCTAGGTCATAACTATTCCTAAAGCTTTGCAGAGGACAAGGACATTCCCAAGCTAGGGTTAGGAAAATGTTTTTTTTTTTTTAATTACGTGAAATAGAAAATAGAAAAAAAAAAAAAGATTCAAAAACTTGGAATCAGTTACCTGGCAGTGATAAATCACCTCTGGAAAAAGAGAGGAGTAACAAGAAAGGGAAACGGGGGTGGGACATGGTGATACACCATTGCAGCACTCGAACTGGGCCTCATCTCACAGATGCTCTACAGCATCCTGAGGTGCCTGAGCCTCTCCTCTGCTGAGATCGGTTGCCTGTCTGTGAAACTGCTTCCCTAGACCTGAGCAGCCTCGTGTTTGTGTTACCTTCCTACCCAGGGGAGTGCTGACCTTGCCCCTGCAGTGTGAGACAGTGAGATCCCCTGCTCCCAGGTAGTGCAAGGAATGCTGCTTCCCATTCCTCCCTGCACACCTGGGCAAGTCAGGGATGGCAGGAGGCTGTGACTTGGTCGAGCTCAGGGAGGGCTGACAGCAGGACCCAGATTTGCTGTCTCTCACTCTCAGGCTCAATCTGCTACTGTTCAGCACCCGCCTGATTCATCCCACCTCATGCTTGGTTAGAAGCACAAGTGGATGAATTTTCTGTTCAGGTTAATATGCTGCAGCCTCCTCACGTTTCCTCTTGCTGCTTCAGGCAACTATACAAACTTGTCCTGAATATTTAAGGAACGCCAAGAGGAGGTCAGCTCAAAGCTGTGTCTGCTGCTGTCTGCTGCACTGACAGTGCTTGGTAGAGGAGTCTAAAGGAGGGTGATAAAGCCCAGGATCCTAAGGACGTGCCCAGAAGTCCCAAGAGTTGCTGGGCCTGACCTGTTAGAGTGAGGTGAGCTCAGTCTCCAGCCACATCCCCACCCTGATCAGTTCAGAACTGTGTGAGATGTGCCACTGTCCCCTGCCCTGCTTTGGGCTTTCCCAGTGCCTCTATCAGTGGAACAGGGTTGACTGGCCACGGGCTACCTACAACAGGAGAGAGCAGCTGGGATGATCTCCAAGCTGTGCAGCTCTTAGGACAGGCTTTGTAGCCCATGTGCTGCACAGCGGAGCTGGGATGGGCTGGGGCTGAGCCTCCCCTGGGAAGGCAGAGCTCAGCCCTGGTGAGTTGTCTCAGGTTTACACACACGGCTCGTGCCAGTCCCATGGGTGTGAACGTATCTCAGCAGAGAAATGTAATTTTGAGCAGTGCATCCCAGGATAAATCAAAAGCTACCTACTTAGTCTGTTCTTTTTTGGAGAGGCTTGGACTTGCATAATGTTTTCCTAATGATTCTGTGTTACTCATCCACAGGCTGGAGGAGATGTTTAGGAACTGCCATGAGAAACAAATACCCCTTGTCATTCTGACTCTGAGAAGTACTTTTGTTGTTAATTTCAAAGATATAAAAATAAAGTCCCTGAACAGCTAATTCCTCTGGATAAGCACTGATTATCCTACACCACAGCACAAAGGATATTCTAGAAGAACTTGTGTGATGGCAGGGCATCAAGCAAAATCGAAGCACATATGCCTTTGCTTTGCAGCCTCTTCTCAAAGCTGCCTCCCTTCTCTCTTATCACTTCCCAGATTCAATTGCACTGCACCTTCTGCTCTGCCTTATCAATAAAGAGCTGTCATCACACATCGCTGTCAAAGCAAAAGAGCAAACTGTTGTCAGCAGATATGCATACAGCAGCCCACTTAGCTAAAGTGACATTCCCAGGCAGTCCCATCCTTAGAGAAAGCTGCAGGAATCAGTTATGAAACACCTGATAGATAAACAGGAATATATGTGTAAACAATGAATTAATAAAGCACTCTTAAAAAAATTTTGGTAGCTGTTTTGGCACCTCTATTCAGTGGTAGAGAGTGAGGGGTAAGCCTTTTCTTTTTCTAATGACAATTATTTTTATTTTACAACCTATAGATGGTGATTAGATGCAGTGATTACACTGTCTTACATGGAATTTTCCTTTAAATACTGGCTCAAAATAACAGACAGCTGCAAGAAACTTTAGGTTTGTACTGGTGAAACTGTCCAACTCCCACAGAGCATCTTTCTCTGTGATCTGTGCAGTTGGATTTCTTTTTTTATCCCTCTGAGCTGGATTTTTCTTCTAATGTTGATTATAGGAAATGTGCTATTTTTCCCACTTTAACACATTGCAGTAGCTACTCTGGACATTGAATTCCTGACCACAGATCAACACATCTAATTACACTTTCCATCTTTCACTATTCAGTAAAAATATTTAAAATACCAGCAACTGAAAATCACCTCCTAAAAATTTCTCCTCCTTCTTTGATTGACGCATTCACCCTGAGCTAAATGTGTTTGACTGTAGCTGAATCAATCCATTCATCAGGGATGGGTACTGCCCCAACCCTGCTCCCCATTCATCCAGCCAGGGAAAATGAAGATAGTGTGTTTATACACATAATTATAAGCAGCTACACATACTGGTGTCCTCTAAGGATTTTCTCTGGTACCATGGAGGTCGTGGAGACTTTTGCTGCCATAACAGCAGGATCAAGCCTTGGTCTTAATCCTACAAGCATTATATAGACCAATTTCTTTAGGGAAAGTTTTCCCTTGAGTATGGTCTGCAGGCAGTAACTCCCAGGAATATTTTTCTTCATTTGCAATGAAGATCTGTAGCTTGTTATGTACTGAAATGACATCATTTGCATACAACATGTATGTGCATGCACATGCATGTATATGTGTAGTACCTGATGGATGCATATAATAAATAATCTTTCTAGTTGTTAATGCAGTTTATATTGTCTTTGCATTTTTAAACAGAAGAATATTGAAAACCCTCTCATTACATTTCAGGAAATTATATTTGGTCCTCTGCCAACAAGGCCATCCTGTACATTCCATTGGACTAAAATAAAAGCATAGCACTATTTTACAAAAAGGAAAGATTAAAGTGCATAAGTACACAGAAAGATGCAGACCCTGCCACGAGCTCCTTCAGACTGTCCCAGATCAAGGACAGCTGGTTTGAACAGTAACAATTCCAGTGCAAATTGCCTCTTCTGCTGGCAACACTTGGCTTCCCCAAATATACCTGGGCTCATGCCATAGCCCTCCATGGACTTTGTTCCTCTTGACATTGCACATGGCTTATGAGCCTGCAGAACTGGGCCCAAATTAATCCAGGTACCTTTGGAAGCAAAAATTGATTGCCAGCTAATAAATATACTCAAAACACATTCTTTTTACATGCATCTATTTTCAGAGCTGTGTTAAAAATGGACCTTGAGAAGACTTTTCATCAAAGAAACCAAAGGATAGGGAATCCCCACTGTGGGACAAAGTGGTGTCAGCATAGTGCAATGAGCTACTAAGCAGGTTCCTTGAATGCACTGCTTGCCATCCTAATGTGCAATAACCATGATCTAGGTTTCTTCTTAAGATACTTTTCTTTTCACTGCTGTATGTATATAGAGAGAGATAGCTTGCATGGGATGAAATTCTTCAGAAATTGCTATTTCATCTAGTTCGGGGCTTTGTCAGATTAGCCACAGCTCATTTCAACCCTTTGAGTTAGAATTTATTTACACTATTTTTGTGCTTTTGAACTTTTCCTTTATGAATAATATCTGAAGGAATTCCCCTACTGATCTAAGTCATGATCTTTTGGAAAACGTGGTCATTTGGGGATGAGTAATAAAAAAGTTCTCTGTTTCCTAATACAATTTCAGCAATTTTTGAATCCTTTTTATTATGGCTCTAGATTAAAAGCTCTTAAGAGAATGTCTAGATCACCCACGTTGGCAGCTTGAAATAGTTCTGGCTGGTCCATCATAGACAGAGCAATCCGAAGTGCTGCCCAAATATTGCCTGATAGAGCAGGGTGGGGAACCTGCTGCTGATTCCTGCTTTTTCTTTGCAAACTGAGAGCAGTGAGGAAATTGCTGACGGCCTCTCTGTAGGGAAGAAGAAGAAAAAAAAGAAACAAGCAATATAATTTGCTTAACAACCACAGGCAAACTTTCTAAAGTTCCATGCCAGGCTTAAATACATTATTTAACAATGGAAAATGTTGTGTTGTTCTTGCTTGATTTTCATCAAGCAGGAGGGCATGTTTTGGGGTAATGCAAAACTCGGTCTACCCAAATATTTGGGGGTAGTGTCTTCATTGCAGCAAAGCTCCTCTTCATCTTCCCTGTCCTAACCTGACACCTGGGACACTGGAATATCACCTTTACTCCCGAAGGATGTTTTTGATGGCATAAACTACTTGAAGCAGTTTAACTCAAGCTTCCCTTTCAAAGACAGGCTCTTATATTTTACAAAAGCTCTTAAGAGCAGGACTAATTTTAAGTGCAAGAACAATCCCCAATGATTATAAAAGTACTTGCACTTAGAGATACAAAAATGCTTTTTAGTCCTTTGTAAAAAGTTATGACAACATTTTACAATAGCTGAGATTATGTAGCCATATTCTGATTATTTTTTTCTTCGATACCTCCAGCTTGAAAATGAATCTTCACTCAGTAGTTCTGATGCCTGACTTTGTTTCTACATTTTTGGTGCTCACCTGTACGCCCCTAGGTTGATGCAGCTGATCCCCAGGTTGTATCTGGACCTGATGAAGCCAGGTTGTATTTCCAAAGCTCGTGTGTAGGCCTCCACAGCCTCCTCGCTGCGATCCCCGTTCGCCAAGGTTGCCCCAAGGCGGTTCCATAACGTGTAGTCCTGGGGAGAAAATGAGTTTTCTACTGTAGCTGTCAAAAACCAGACATAATATCTCATTTTTGCTTGCAAAGTAAGGAGGGCTGCAGAAAAAAAGAGTATTGTATCTTAATCGACAAGGAATGTGAGGTTCTGACTCGTGATCAAAGGCAGCTTTATATATCTAATACCATTTATCAGCACACAGGTAGGAATTGGACATGCATAAATCTGCTTCTAAACAGGGCTGTCTTGTAATTAACATTTCTATTTCGGGTCTTAAAATTTTAATGGCAGAAGTGGCATGCCATTAATAACAGCCCGATCCAGACAGGAAAGAGGAAATGGCCTGTAAAGCTAAATTTCTAAAGATGTAAAAGTATAAAAGGTACCTCTGGTCGAACAGTTAAAGCAGCACTAAATGCATCTATTGCTCTGTTAAATTCTCCATTCAGGTGAAAAAGAACCCCAAGTCCCGTCTGCAGGTCAGGATCTATCATATCACCATTCTGGTGAGCAGCCTCCAGGTACAAATCCTTCACTTCTTCAAGTAATGAGCTAGACAAGGGAGAAAAATAACTGAAAGATCCATCATGCAGTTATTTACAAATATTTCAATGTTGATTGCATAGCCTGAAATTAAAGTCCTTGTAGTGGATTTATCGGAAGTGTTATACTCCTGAAATTTGTAAATGAGCTTCTTCATCATGGCAGAGGTTTGCTTCAGGGTGCTGTTGTAAACTCACATCTGAAATAAAAAAAGTTCATCTACAAAATGAGGTCAAAGTACAGTCACGAACCCAAGTGGAATGACATGAAGGTTTATTAAAATTATTCAAATTAGATGAGTTTCTCAGACATAAAACAGTTCTTTATTGGCAAAAATAGTAGTATTTTTAAGAGGAGTAGATAAGGGACCAACCAAGACCCTTGAAGAAAGATGCCAAAACATAAGACTTCTGTGCCCACTGTAGCTTCTTAAAACCTTTGCATGACAGCAGCAGATGTCAGGGGGATGAAGCCAAAGTGGAATAACACACTTAGCAATTAAGCAGAACTTGCATATTTTATTTTTACTCATATGAAATTATCTTGTCAGCCCAGGACTTGTAAGTGATGAGGGTAAAACATAAGGCCTGTCTTCAAAATGACAGGCAGTGAGATAGCCTGAGTGTTTTGGTTCTCTAAATCATGTTGATGCCTTTAATGACTTTATTATCCATCTCGCAGTCCAAAAGTACTTGTTTAATGAAATCATGATGAGAGGCTGCCAAATTATGAATTTTTTATTATTTAAGATGGCTGAAGATAAATCAAATGTCTGTGTTGTCTCTTGGTTAGAACCAGAACAGCTTTTCAAGAAGCGGGTGCCACCTCTCAATATTTTCAGTGAACTCATGTTCCACTGCAAAATGGCTCATTCCTGGACTCTGCTGGGTTGGGATGTGGGAAAACAGTAGGAAAAACACACACAGGTTGAGCTGGATAAAGACTTAGTATGGATGTGGAAGCAGCTGAAGGATGAGGGTGCAGGATGAGGGAATACAAAGGCAGGAGACAGGGATGGAGAAAAGTGATGGGAGTTGAGG
>VYZR01125167.1:24259-57620 GCA_013400675.1 Oxylabes madagascariensis
ATGATAACAGCCTTTTTAGTGGGGAAATTTGTAGGCTTGTGTTTGAATGGAACGTTAGGTTTTAACTGACTACCACAAAGATGATCTGCAGCTTTTCCTTTATTGCACTTGTCAGTGTGCTGCCAATACTGCAAGGATATTTATAGTCCAATTTCTGTAGTCTATAAACTAAAGACAGGACAAAAGGTTTTGTCCAAATAATGCTGTGAAAAAAGGCTCAGTAGTCATGAAAAACAAGACTGCGGAGGCTTTTAGTGGCCATTTGAATACATTTGCATACACTAAATAAACCTTCCCTCTGAGAGAATGTTTTCCATGAACTTTTCAATATTGCCCAACCTCAGGACTGATGGCAAACTTGCCATTTGTGGATACATGGTGACCACGAGCTTTACTCAAAGGGGATGGATGGATGGATGGATGGATGGATGAATGTCATTGAGCAGTTCTGTTCTAAAGGAGCCCATTAACATCCTTAGAACCATCTCTGCAGCAGAGGAGTGACCAGTATGCTGTGGTTTCCAGTTCCATTCACTTCTGTTGCTTTTAGGCATTGTGAATGAGCTCATTTTGCAAGTGCTCCCTTCTGCCTGCAGTTATTATAATATAAAACAGGGTTTTAAGCATAAAACTCTCGAAACACGAATTTACAGTGTTTTTATAACAACTGACTGACAATTTACAGCAGGCCTAAGGGTACTGGTAGTTGTGTGGGTTCTAAGTAGGCAACAAAGTAGAGGATGGTTATTTTTTTAGGCTGATTATGTCTGGATCTCATCATCTTTTTTTCATGTGTATTTACTAAGGCAAAAAGACTGAATACCACTTTTTAAAAATTAATCCTATTAATATATTTGCTATAAAATGGATCTGCTTATTAATGATTATATTGTGTGTACACATATCTATCTGAAATTTTACTTGCATGTTGAAGGACAGCATCTCCTCTGTTTGCTCTTATAATTAGATATAATTCTAGACCGTTTTTCAAGCATTGCAAATTTGGTGTGTTTACTCTGGAACTTCTTAACTTTTTGCTTGGGCTGTAAGAGATCTTAAACAGACTTTATATATGTTACTACCACATTTGACAATTAAATTGATCTTCAGAATTATAGCAACTGTATTTACATTTCTAATGCCTGTTCAAACTTTATCAACCCATATTTACAGAGAGTGATAAGCCACGAACAGGAACAGGTGAACCAGTTTTAAGTTTGCACTACAGTACAGAAGGAACGACTACAAGCACAATAAAACTGGACTTCACTGATGAGTGGTAAGAACAAGTTAATTTTGGTTTTGACTAGTTCATGATCAGCACATATCGATAATTCTTGTCTAGCATAGCTATAAATTATTTTCCCTGTGGTTTATGCCTATTTTTAGGTGTATCTACACAATTTGAAACAGCTGCAGTTCTTAATGTGTTCAGAGCATAAGATAGACATACTTTAATGTGGAATTTATACAAGAGACTTCTTTTTTGTGTATTTACTGTGAATCTCTATAATGCAAACATAATTTGAAACATACTATTTTCATCAAACCCTGGCATAATATCAAGATGTTATAAAGCAGGGTAGTACAGGGATGGAATGGTAGTCCAGGAGTTACCAAACTCTCATATGGTATTCGGCAAATGAGTCTTTCTGTGACTCAGTTCCTGAGTTGTAAACACTAAAATTAATATTTCTGTGTCTAAGGAGTGTTGATGAATGCATAAGGCTGAGGTAGCAATTTTCTGGACTGCTTAGGTGTTGCAGGGGTGACAGCCTTTTCAAAAAAGGAGCACACACTGCCTAATGACCTCATGTACTTGGCTTTGTGTCCAAGTCTGTCAGTAGAGCATCTTGGGATCTCCCAGAGCAACCATCATCCTTATTTTATCTCATCTTATTTCTATTCCTCTACTTATGTTTTCAGAATTGCTGTAGGAGGCAGTAAAGAGAAATGCTTGCTCGTTGTTACAGAGGGGGAAAAAACCCAGCCACATTTAGCTACTCTAAAGTGCTGTGGCTTTAGACATAAAGCATACACCTTGCTCAGTTTGGAAACTTAAAACACTGATTTTGCCTCCAAGATCCAGCAAACTTTGAAAAAATTAGTTTTGCTATGATGCTTTTACGTAATTCTGCAGTTAGTCAGCAAATTCCATGGAGTTTGGTGGTGGGTAGTGTGGTGTGGGTAGTGAAAGGAAGAAGCATTTTCTGGTAAGACAAGTTGCAAGTCATTGTCAGTTCAGAGGCTGACTGAAAACATTGTGCTGAAGAATGGAGCAACAGGAGCAGGATGCAATTCTATCTAACAAAATTGTTGAGAACAAATAATGACCCCCTAATCTGAGAATTGGAAGTTGTGAAAATGAAACAGAGGAAGACATGTAAATTGAGCATTGAGCTACAACGTAGATTCCTTAGAGTCAAAAAAAAATTTTATTTGTTTTGGTTGTGATTAAGTTTATAAAATGAGACATGAAATAGCAAAAATCCTCCACTTGGTGTCTAGCAGTACCTTTCTTGTCTGGCCATTCAGAAACAATGCTGAAAATTCTGGATTTAGAAGAAATACAACAAAAATTTCCCTAGAGCCTCAAATCCAGTAAAGCAATGAATACACAGAATATTCATCATCAAGAGGAGTAAAAGCTCTGATTTAAAATAAAACTTAAAATTCCTGAAATCCAGGCTGGATTCTCAAGAATCTTGACTAAGCATCATCTGTGCTGCTTCTAACAATGTAGCATATGAAATATTTGCTAATAACATACACAGGACAGAAGATATTTGTAAAGAGACAGTGTAAATTCTTGAGAACCATGCTTATAATTGCCTTTTTTTCTGCTTTTGTCAAAAGATTTGCCTGAGTTTTAGGCCACATCACATAAGAGAGCTCTGCAGCAAGACTGCATTTCCTGAAAGTCTTTGCTAGAGAGTCTAAAAACATGAATTTCAATGACATTCTGGACAGCATTTACATATTTCCTGAGGATTCATTTTCCATATTGTAAAGAGAAATTGGTGTCCCACAATAATTATCTAAACATGAATGAGGAGTAAATGTCAAATGCCAGCTTATAGTGAATCTTGAGAAATAACAAAACTTTGAGAACTGGAAGTCCATACCTCATAAGGTACAGGAATGATAATTAGTGGTGAAGGACCTGGAGACTTTTATCTGAATCAAATTTTTTAATTGAATGGGATAACATTATTTATTAGTGCTCAGTTGATAGCTAGTCATACCTCTAATAAGAAGATCTCTGCTTATTTATACATCTAAAAAGTGTGCAAATAGTGAAACAAAGCAAATCCTTTGGAGTTCTTACAATATTTGGACAAGTAATGATGACGTTCTTTTAAGGTAAAAAGGAGAGAACAGGGTTCTGTGATGCAAAGGAACTGTGTGGGATGAGTGACAACAGACACAATAAAAGAGAATTTTTAAATTGCTGTGCATTGGTTGTAGCTGCTGCCAGGAACTCTCACTTGACTGCAGTGAGATAGGCAATGTTGGTCAGGGTGTGCTGTTGCAATGATCTTATGTATTTACATGATCCTAAATGATTTTCTTTTTCCATATTACCTTGCCAGGAGCAGCACAAATTCAAGCTCTAGAGGGAGTGGAAGTCATTGCAAACCTGAAGGCCAAGAAGACTCTGTAAAAACAAAAGCTTCGGACGAGTCAGGGCCTGACGGAGAGGAAACAAGTAAGATACATTGAATTTCTAATGCCAAGGCAAAAATTCTGCCCTCCTATGTCCCTAACTGCCATTGCATACACTGGGAGAAGGCAGAACACAGCCATAATAAAGCACGAGTTTTTTTAGGAAAGAAGACACCAACCCGAGATAGCTGCAAATAAATATAAACTTAACTTATCTTGTCTTTAGTGCCAAAAACATTATTCTTCTTAGAGGCATGTCGTGCCCCGATTTGTATAGAAAAATAGAACAACTGCACTCTGCAGTCATAAATGAGTGCTTGGAATTTCGTTACATTTCTTTCAGGCTTTCACTGTGTTTTATTAAATGTGTTTGTCTTGCTCAGTTCAGTGCCAAAAGGGCAGTCAAGTCAAATGACTGGTTCCACAGAAATACTTGAAAAAAAATCCCTTTTAATAGACTGATAACTTCATTTTTCTTTAGAAATAATAGTAAGTGTCTGTATTAAGAGTACAACTGCTATTTTTGCTGCTAAAGTTCTCATAGCATAGGCTGTTAAATACATTAAGGAACAAGAAATTACTACATCTTTCTTTGTTAGTGTGTTGACCTGGTCAGCTAGATAGATATACTGATTTTTATGTGACTGCTGAGATTTCAGTAGAGACATTGTCTTTGGAGTGGATTGGTTGGATTAGTTTCTTCTAGGAGTGCTGGTGTCATTTAGACTTGCTTACATTATACATGTGCATCTAAATGAAATCATGTGGTTTACTATTAAATTGCTTAATTTAGGGATTCCTGATGAATCTCTCAAAGAAAATGCAAGTGTTGAAGAGCTGAAAAATACAGATGAAGCTGTAGAGACAACAGAAGCAAGTAGGTGTCTGTACTCTTTCAAATAGTTATAGGAAGAAGTCAAGAATGTCAGAAAGAAGTCAGTTTGCATAATTTGCAGATTTCTAAAATAGACTATAATCGTTAATGGTGTGACTTATTTTCCCCAATATTTGCGTCTCAGCAGTATCAGATAAACCCGCTCCTGAGCACTCCGGAACTCAAGCAGAACAAACCGGCCCCAGTGCCGATGCTGTCCCGGGGAGCGCAGAGGAGGAAGCCTGCTGTGAGAAGGGTGCCAGCCAGGATGTTTGCAGTCCCAGCCCCGAGCCCCCCGGCACCGCAGCGGGCGAGGAGCCCCCGTCCCAGGCAGAGCCCTCCGGGCTGGCGGCCGCGGACGAGGCCTCCAGCAGGACCTCGGCTCTGCAGGAGACCGACGACAGCGACGACGACCCCGTCCTCATCCCGGGGGCCAGGTACCGAGGAGGGCCCGGGCACAGGTGAGGGGAATACCTGGCAAAATGCTTTTTGCCTTTTTTTGTTCTCCTTTCTTTTTTCTTGTTGATTTCTTTAAATGAAAGATGGAAAAACTTAGCCCTCATATCCTCAGAGTAAGTTACTCTTTGACGACTGGCCAAGAGCTTGATGACTGAATCTAATTTACCCATGTGTAAACTACATACAGCTGCATTTTTCCTTGCAAGCCAGGAAGGCTGTTGCAGGTCTAATACCTTTAATCCTCATCTCTTGCCTGCTGAATACCTCAGTGCTAAATATTTGCAGTTTATTTTTTATTATTCTCCCTCTAGTCATAAGTTCATAAATTCAGGTACAGATACCTACATTTTCTTTCAGCTGTACCTTAGGTGTTCTTATTTTGGCAAAGCAAGAGCTTTTTGCTGCTGTCATGCAGCAATGGTGTGTTTGTAGTACATACATTAAAACTGATGTGTTCAAGTTTTCATTATTCTTTTTCTCTGAAAGAGAAATTGTAATCCTTTTCCTTTTGCTGGTTATTAAATATTACTATGTGTGTCAGTAAAAAAAAAGGGAGACTGCTAGCTATTGCCATTAATAAAAGATGCATTTAGTAAGCTTTGTACTTTTTTTTTTGATATGAAAAGCTGCACGTACTTGTTTGATCATTCATTAAACTGAACCCTCAATTTGCTGTTGTTGGTTAAATACCTTTGTTCGCTAATTTCAAAACTATAAAATTATTTAAGCAACATTTCTGTTGCTAGACTTCAGACAATACCTTTTTTACTAGCTTTAGGTATAATTTAACCTCTTGTCAGATACCTTTGCTTTACTCCTGTTCAAAGACAGTGCTATTAATCTCCTATGCTAGCAATGCAAATTCTTCACAGGAATTTACAATGTGTATTCATTAGGAAATCAGGAGGAATTTCATAGTTGTTTCTGGAGAAGGTTTTGAATAATTTGCAGTTAAAATAGAAATCGTAAGCCACCACATTGTCAGTAGTGACAAAAAGAACAGTCAGTGGTTGTTTATTACAAAGCACAAGTAATTCTGCTCGCTAAATGACAGTTTTTATGAAGAAGCCAGTATACACAGATTCTGTCTTAATCCATTAACTTTCCATGCGGTACTAAGTGTTTGTAGGCAGATATGGAATGGCAGAAATATTTTCCCCTGCAGAGCCAATGTTCATTATGATCCAGTGATGGAAGAGCAAGCTGTGAAAAGCCCTGCAATTTTAATCCCATCACCATTTTCAAGCAGGATTCATAGCTTCTCTTCATGCACCACGTTGTCTCTACGATGTAATAGTTTCTGTAGCAATGTGATAAGAATGACACTTCCAGGTATCACACAGCTGTTACCATTTCCCACTAGTGGGGACATCCTAAATGAAGTTACAATTTATCTGACATGCTTTCTTTCCTCTCTATGTGGTGAGATTTCTTCCTGTAGCAGTTTATCACCTAGGAAGGATCATTCAACTATAAATGAATTATATAATTAAAATCCTTCATGAAGTCCCCTGCTCCCTTATTCTTCCACCAAATAAAACCTGAAAAAAGTTGCTTTGTAGTCAGCGTTGGTTTAGGATTTCCTGCAGGTTTTCATTGCTCAGGTTTAATGCCTGACCAGCTCATCTTGTTCTGTTTTTGTGTGTGTGCAAGCAGTGAAGTTTTCCAGTTTAACTTCTGAGCATTCCCTCATATTCCTCAGGTTTCAAGAGTTTCCAAATGCACTCTGAGATACTAAGGGAAAGTAAGACATCCTGTGTGTGCTCAAAGGAATTTGAATTTCCAGAAAGACAGCAGACACTGACGGTTTTAAAGGCTACAGCTCTAAGCCCTCTTAGTATTTATATCTCATATTAGGGTGAAAGGAACTGGAAGTCCTCTCTACTAGTACTATGGCAGTTGTTGTAGCCTAAAATCCCTTTCACAAACTGATCAAATGTATATAAAGTCCCCCATGTCCCTTAACAAGTAGGAAGCTAACTCAAAGCATTGCTGCTGTCTTGGGTATACATGAACTAAAACTGGTCATTTTGTTCTGTGCTAACATTCTGTTTTGATTGAAATAATGTTCACACCCAGTGCTCATCATTGAACGATCCTGTCCTTTTTCAGGTTTTTCTCCCTTAGGCTGAGTGCCAAGTTTTTCTCACTCTTAGCAGTAAAAATTCATGGGTTTCCTGCCATCATGCTGGTTTCTGTCTCCTCTTGATGTTTCACGTCTTGCCAAAATGTGGTAGCCCAGCCCCCTGCACTGTTTGGGTTTTGCTGGAGTCATTCTGTGGTTGTTACTCCTGGTCTAGAGAGGATTCTTGGAGCACAGTGAGCTGGAGCTGTGTCCTCCTCCTCTCTTGTGTGTGGCTGTTCCAGTGGCGGCTCGTGGTCAGACACAAGCCCAGCACCCTGCACTCCTTCCTGCTTTGTCCTTCCTAATCAATGAGTATTCCCTTTCACCAGAAGGAAGCTCAGAGGTGTATAACTCAATTTTATACTGCTGATTTTCTTTTTCTCAAGGCCCTACAATCCCCTCTCTATTAATAAGTGCCCCACCCTCAATGTGCTGCATGATTCCATTCCTACACCCTGCTCAAGGACCATTAGCAATATATAGCACAAAATTGTCTGCAAGTCTGGGGCTCCACTCCACCAGGATGCTTTCTGTAGGCTTCTTTTCTCTTTCTTCACTCAGTAAATTGTGTTACCTAACAATTCCTTTACTAAATCTCATTTTTTCAAGTTTATCCAATACTTTGCTTTCCAATGTGTCATCTTTTTAAGATAATTAATGGCATTAATATCTGAGTAATAAAGTAGATTTTTTTTTCTCTGTAGAATGCTTAGGAGGAGCTGCTTTGGTCCTTTTGTTGTTTGTTTTTGGTGGTTTTGTTTTGTTTGTTTTTTTTTCTTGAAGAAGAAATACTAGCCAGCAATAATCTACCTTTTGTGAACATATTTTATGTAATGAAGAAAAAAAGTTTCCTTTTTCTATAGGACCAAAAAAAAAAAAATAGGCTGTTGTAGCCTTCTGGAACAGAATGCTAAAAACTGTTTGACTAATAAGCATTTTTCAATATGTAGCATTGCTGGCTTTATCTACAATCAATTTCTTTTCCTTTAGGCTGTGTTTTCTTATAAACCAAATAGCTCTTGTTTACATTGAACAGAAACTCTACAGGTGGAGAAATTCAGATAAAGGAAACTATCTCACAGTCGTTTTCCCACTGTGAAGTACAGCTTTCTCAACTGAAAAAGAAGGGTAGATTTCTCATTCTGTACTCTGAAATCATGATCTGTAGCTTCCTCTTAAGGAAAAAAAAGTGGCAGAAATACCCTTCTGATAGCTCTGTTAAACAGAGCTCTAAATAAATTGAGAACTTCCTGCTGCATCTCACCTTATTTTTAGTAAGATGGATGTAGATTTCAGATTTATAAATGAATATTGTTTATCTTGCAAATCTAATTGTACAAAGTTTCCATTGTTTGAATACTATTTGTGTACAAATCCAAGTTGTAATGTTTACAAGCTGAGGGTTTGATCTTTTTCTCAAATAATCTAAGAATAGATACAAGGGACATAATCTCATATTGTGGATGCTTATAAATCTCAAAATATAATGAGGATAGGGGTTTCTCACCAACTAACCTGAAACTGAGCTGAAGGACTGGGTAAAGTCTGCACCTGCTTTAATATTTTGAAAAGGACTTTAAATAGTAGCAGCAAAAAGTGGAGAAATACCACGATCCTTTGATTGATTAGCTAAATCAGCTGCATGTTGACTAGGAGTCAGCTAGGAAGAGTTTTGACAGAGAAGGACATTCTTTAAAAGACATAGTTGAGAATGTGACATCTGACTTTTTTTCAGCAGCATTTCTGTAGCCACTTAGCATCACTATAGGAATGGTCTTCACAAGTGACTAAAAGACGCTAAGCAGTTATTTCATTTTTTCATGTTGTTGGGCCAGTCAATGCATGTTCTTTTTAACAAAATGGATAAGGAAGTGCACAGACTATGTTAAAATAAAAAAAAATTAAAATCTTTTCTGTACAGCAGAGCAGTTTAGCTAGATACTCACCAGAGTAGATAACCTCCTGTGCATTTTAGGGAATCCCCAGGAAAAGGTGCCTTCTCTGACAAATAGGACAACATGTGCAGGTCTTTCAGTCTGGACATATGCAAGGGCATTTCTTCTTTAAAACTTTCTGGGTCCAGCAAGTTTAATTCAAATAGAGATTGTACCTTGTAATCTGTGGGAGGGGGGAAAAAAGAAATCTCTGCAAAATGTTCTTCCTACACAGAGAGTGCAGTTTTTAATGGATTGATCTTAATTTTCACAAATTAGTCAAAACAGCTCTCTGAGGGCTGATTTCCTACTTAAATAACTGAATGAATTTTGTTTGGACTTTGAAGTTGATCTGGGGGCGGAGGCTAAGCCTGGAAAAAGCTACAACTAGTAGGTTAAAATCTAAAGAAATAGGAATGTAAAATGGAAATGATGATACAGCTGCTGTGAAGAATTACTGCATTTTATAACTTAACTTTGTGTACTGTTATATAATCTGAATACTATTTTTGCTGAAATCCAAGTAGTCTCATATACTGACTCATAGACTGGGAAGGAGCCTTCTCAGTTGGAATTCATAGAGCACATTTTGTAAGAGATGCTAACCTTTGAAAAACGTGGTACCCAGCATTTGTGAATGACTTCAGTTGTTATTCCCTTTACTAGATATAATATCAGAGGAACAGCGATAGGTGATAGAATAATGAGGTAATTAATTATTTTATTCCTCCCCTCCTCCTTTTTATTGCCATATATTGGATTTATCAGGTTCTTGTTTTTCATATCTAACTGGCATTTTAAGAATTGCTGTACTTCAAATGCTGTGAATTACAGAGCATATTGCTTGAGTTATATTTAGCTGCATGTGTTGCATGGAAATTGAAAAGAAATGGCAGTGTATACATTTTACAACCTATTAACATTTTTATTGTGTGCCATAGAAATTAATGGAATTTGAAAAGTGTGTAGTTTGTGAAAAGAAATACCTTTTCTTTTTTTTAATTGAGCTGCTGAGGAACGAGTTATATTTGCATGGGCTACTGCTGACTTGCTTTGTCTGGTAGTAGAGAACATCCAGTTCTGGACAAAAATATAAGACTACAGGGATCAAAAACCATTTATATTTTTTGCCTGAACGAGGTTATGGAACTAAGCATAATTATTATTATTATTAGAGCTATATTGGGTAATACACATTTAGCAAGAGAGATGCTAAATTTTATACAATATTGCTTTTAATGAAGTTAAATTTAAAACATCACTTGGTCTCATATTCTCCATTGAAATACTTGAGAAAAGCAGTTGTAAGAACATATAAGGCAATTTGGGTAATTGTGTTTGGCCACATGCCCTGAGAGGGAGAAACTGCTGTGATTTCAGCCAGAGGCCATCCAGAGGGGAAATGGCCCAAAGTCGTTATAATGATGAAAATGAACATCTTGGCTTCGTGTGGCTGGAAAGCCGAAGGTGCAGGATGAGGTTCCATAAAAGGCTTAGCCTGACCTTCTGTATTTGAAATGTCTCCAGGAAAATAGTACAGATCTGTATTTCTTTGTCTTATATTTTCATCTTAGCTGCAATTGGAATATCTGGACTTAACTCATCAGCTTTCTTACAGATTCAGGTATCTGTGCTGTTTGTACTTCAAATTTTACAACAGGCATTCTTTCTATATTCAGGATGCTTACCAAGGAGTTCTTTAGCTCTTCAGCACAGCCCAGGGGAATATTAGTTTCTTGTTGCTATAAATTTAATATAAAATAAATGATGCATTCAGCCCAGAATTTTTTATCAGTCTGTTTTTCTCTGCTTTTCATCNTAATTGAGCTGCTGAGGAACGAGTTATATTTGCATGGGCTACTGCTGACTTGCTTTGTCTGGTAGTAGAGAACATCCAGTTCTGGACAAAAATATAAGACTACAGGGATCAAAAACCATTTATATTTTTTGCCTGAACGAGGTTATGGAACTAAGCATAATTATTATTATTATTAGAGCNTATCAGGTGAAAATTTAAAAATGTTCTGTAACTGAGAACAGTTTAAACACTGATTGTGTTTGAAAGCTGGGAAATGGCCTAGGAGGGCATTACAGTAAACATTTGGTTTTGTATGATCAGCAGTGAAATAACTTGGGCTTTAGGGGTAGTGTCAGTGTGCTGTTAACAGGATGGTTTTGCCTTTGGTGTTGAGCTGTCTTAATGCTTGAAATTTGACAGCAGCAGTAAATCTCTTCCACAGGTTCAGAGCCTCCTAAAGGAAGTAATTAATATCAGAAATAAAATCAAACGTTGGCATTTAGTCAAGGAATCTGTTTTAATATGGTGGTTAAGACAAGCCTTTGGAATTCTTGGGCAGGACAGTAGTAGCTGGCAGGTGGATTCCTTTACAGGATCAATGAAGAAATGACAGACCTGGATCAAGGTTTGCTGCAATGGTTTAGATACACACACAAATAATATCAGAGTCATGGAATGCTCTGAGCTGGAAGGGACCCACAACTGAGTCCAACTCAATTGGACACCCCCAGGAATCTCACCACATGCCTGAGAGCATTGTCCAAACACTGCAGAAATAAGATCTAAGTTAATGGTTATAAGCCTTAGGTCCTCTGCAATAGTTTTGGATAGGGAAAATGGTTCATAGGAGAAGATGGCAACAAGAGCGGATAAAGAATAAGATGTTAACAGCAAAGAGCTCAAGAGAAGGAATCAGGGTTTGTGGTCCTCAGCACTGGTCCAGTGGAAGATGTCTCTGCCCCTGGCTGGGGCTTGGGGGATGATCTTCCAGCCCAAAGCTGTCTACTATGAAAAAGAAACCGTGTTTGTCTGTGCGTGAGTACATCTGGAAACTTGAGAAGTGACAAAAGTCCTCAGTACTGAAGGAATCAATACTGAGCTCAATACTCAGTGCAGAGCTGAGACAAGAGGGATGGAGCAAGGCAGCCGGGAGACGTGAGTTCTGCACCCAGCTGAGCTCAGGAGGCTGACCATTATCAGGCTGGGATAATGGTGTTTGGAAGAAGCAGGGTTATCTCAGGTACCAGATAAGTTTTATGGCAGCCACTACATTATTGTCCTTTAGCAAACAAACCAGTTATTTAATTGTGCAAACTGCACAAATTCTTGCTTTTTAAAAAATCCTCATTATGCTTCAGAACTTGTAAATACACAGAAAACACCTTATGTGACAAACTATGTATTTTAAGACTTATCTTATGTGTATACATATTTTCCATTTCTCTCCATTTGTAATATCTAGCTGTGGATCAGTTTGCATCATGGGATTTTTGTGAGTTTGTTTTTTTTGTTTGCTTATCTTGAACCTATATTTAACTAAAAAAATACAGCCTCACTTCTGAATCCCTATTCCATTCATCCTGGGCTTAAATGGACTTTTGATAATTAATTGCAACAATTAACTTTGAGGACTTCAAAGCTGGCTGATCATGAGGGGAAAAGCAGTGCTCTGTGAATACTTCCTAGAACTGTACCCATTGATGGGGTTGCCTGAGGAGTGCCAATACAATGTGCATAAATTGCATTATCTGACGTTTTGTGCTTGGAAGAACAGTTTGGGAGGGAAGCGGCAGCTCTCAGCCAGGATCAGCTCAAGCTGAACCTCAGAACAGTTCAAATTGCTCAGCACACTTCTGTACCCACTGATGCTCCAAGTGATGAGGCTGCTATCTGTGTTTGTGTTGGCAAAGACAGGAATTGCTCATCACAAAAACAAATGAAAGCAGCTATGTCAGATTTTAAAATTCTTGTGCGTGTATGACTTAAAAAAATATATAGAAAATCTGTCGTTATCAACAAGTAATACCTCTCAGAGAGAAGGCTTTTTTCCTGCAATGTTGTTTGTTCTGAAATGTCACTAAATTGGTCTCGTATTTATGTTTTCTGGAGCAGACATGCCTCTGCCATGTTCTTGCTTTCTGCAGGGCTCAATCACAGTATGACTGTTAGAGCCGTGTGTGCTTGGCTGCCTTCTCCCTGGTGAAGGTAATCATTGACCTCACAAGATGACTGAATAGAAATCCACTCCTGCCTTTTAAAATAAGGCCCCAAATGAGGAGGTTAAATTCAGAGCTCCATTTAGTTGCAAGACAGTTTTAACCAAAAGTTGCTCCTGTGCTTCTGCTCTTATTTAAAAATGCATGATTTTGATTGCTGAGTAGTATTGAGGTTTTTTGTAATGTCTGCATATTTCAGCCTAGGGGAATGGAGAGGAGGAGATTAATTTTCGTAGAGATGTTTGGATGAAAAATTGTGCAAGAAACTACTTTGCTTTACCAATTAGCTACTTAATTACCATCTTCTAATCCCAAGACTTGTTACTGCTGTCCAGCAAATAACCCTTCTGAAACAGCTGGACAAGTCTAGTGCTCTGTCAGTCCTAATGATGTTTAACTTCCCAGCCTCTTTGTGCACATCTTTAATTAATTAGTGTGAATAAATGCACCAAAATTACAGAAAGCAATCACAGTAAACGATAGATGCTTTTACTTTCTCACACAAACCCCATCTTTTTTTAAAAGCAAGTAAAACCCAAATCTGCACAAATAATGGTTTAAAGTTTCTGTAAGTGTTTGATGCAGCCTATCATGTGCATGCCACCCTTTTTCCTTTATATAGAAGCAAACTGGTGAGGAGAACAGAATAACTCAGTGATCTTTAAAGCACAGTAGATAAAGAACGTAGGCTTTCTTTTCACCTCTGTTGTTTGAATATGTTGTGAAGGGCCCTCTTAAATCTGTTGAAGATTAAAGTTGAAACTCGGCATATTATAAGGACAAACTAAAAAATACAGTGTATTTATTTACTGTAGTATAAAAAGGATGAACCAGGAAATTGCCTAGGGATTGAAAGGATAGAAAACTCTCACCAAGGCAGTAGTAGTAGTCTACTTTTTCTGGTGCTGTTTGCTAAGCAAACATGTAAGAAGTGTATTATAATAAATAACACACTGTTCAGTGGATCTATTGGCTGGTGCTTTCAAAACTCTTCTGGTTTCTATAAAAAAAACCTATTAAAATTTATTTTGAAAGCTTAGCTGTATTAGGTGATCTGTCTTAGTAAAACAGTGTGTGGTTTGTTGGTTTATTTGTTTTTATAGTAAATAAATTTGCTTTAATGACTTACATTCCTTTTCCTTCTTTGCTTAGCTGTAGCATAACATTTATTTCACCTTAACTTTTTGGTGCAACTTTCTCCTGTGGCAAAAATTAGACAAAGATCTAAGCAAATCACTGGCTGAGAGAATTAGTTATGAGATAGATCTGGTGGGGTTTTTTTCTGGAGTAGAGGACTTGTTGCTAGAGTCTCCAGGATCAATGGCTAAAACACTGGAAAACATTACTTAAAAACAAATTCAGGTTACTTTCTGGCAGCAGTGTAGTGAGGTTCCTGGATCAGTGTAATTTTTAGGTTCATATAAATTGCTGTAACAGTTTCAGTCCTTGCATTCTGCGAAAATCTGTACCTGCTTCTTCTTGAGAGTGACATTCTCCATGGACTGTGTTCAGGACCTCAAAGCTAATGATGACAAGGAATGACATAAGAAAAAGAACTGAGATGTGACTGTCTTGTCATAGCTGGAATTATGGGGATCTGCAAACTGAAGAGCTAAACAGGAAAAATTTGACCCCATGGTCTTTTCACAGATTAATAAAAAAATAAGTTCCTGGAATTAAACATTCACAAAACAAATGACATAATTTGGCTTTTTTTTTTTTTTTTTTCCTCTGTTATTTTAGGAAATCTCCAGCTGTAAACCTTACTGCTACCATATGGGATAGGTGCTTCAGTAATTGATCTCAAATCATCTTTTGCCTTAGTACTAAAGTGCTTAGAACTTAAAAGCTGTCTAAATCTTGAGTCTTGTTACAGAGAAATAATGACGAGAAATACATTGGACGAAATCTTATGAAAAACCAAATCACACTGAGAGACACATTAGATCCTTAATGGCTTTTTAAAATTTAGAAACTTCTGTTCTGGCATAGATTTTTTTTTTCACTTCAGAATTTTGCTACTTCAATATAGGTGGAGGATGAAAATAAAATAGCATGTGAATTTTACCAGCAGCTGAAGTTTGTTCTACAGAGGGGGAATAAAACCTGGCATCACTTGGCATTCCACTGTCTTGCATGCTATTCTTGTTGTAAGCCAGGATGGAAAAAATTGAAGTCTGTAATTTTACAGTTGGGATTATGTTGATGTCTGTGTCAAACTCATGGAGAATGTGTTGGAGTGCCTAATGATGGTGTTTGAGAGCCCCTGGCCGTGTTTGGGAGGGGATCTCAGTGCTGTTCTCTCTGGAACCCCCAGACGATCCGCTGTCGCCCGCATCCAGGAACTCTTCCGGAGGAGGAAGGAGAGGAAGGAGATGGAGGAGCTGGAAACTCTGAATATCCGGCGCCCCTTGATAAAGATGGTTTATAAAGGCCACCGCAACTCCCGGACCATGGTACCACCTCTGGGTGCTTTGGGGGCTGGGGGGCTCCGTGGGCTCACTCAGTGCAGCTGATCCTGCTGTGCTTGCCAAAAGGGAGGTTGGGATGCACTCTAAGCACTTTGGCTTCTGCATTCACTTGGAAGGCACAGAATTTGCTCTGAATGAAAATTGAAATTAATGTGACTCATGTCACTGAGAAAGGCATTTAAACACGCCTGAGTTTGAGACTCTCTCCCATTAAAATCCTTTAAGATTTGGGGTATTTTTCTTCTTTTTCACTTTCTCTCTCAGCTTAAGTGGCATAAAATGGGCCTACCTTCTAAATTATGATTTAATCCTCACTTTCCCTTCCAAGCTGTTCAAAATTATTATTTAATCTTTGACTTCGAAGAGCTTGGAAGGGAAAATGAGGATTAAACCATAACTTTGAAGAACCTTGACATCTCTGAATTAAAAAAAGGAACTAGTGCTAGTTTTTAAATTATAATTTAGCTACTAGATGCCTCATCTTTTTCACACAAAGTGCTGTATTTTAAGAAAAATGCAGTCGTGTTTGTAAAGCAATGGTGCATGAAAAACAGATGCTGCTCTCCTTGCTATTTCTTCTTTTGGGTTTTGCAATATTTTGAAGATGTGAAATTCTGAGTTCTGGGTGGTATTTTGCAGAAGTAGCTGGCGTGTTATTTTGCAGCTGATATGAGGAGTAGTCCCTTTACCCACAAAAACCATTTTCTAGGGTTTGTGTGAATAGCTTTGATTACACTGGGAAAAATGCTTCGGTAAATACATATTTCAGTCTGCATAAACAATCAACTTTGATTAATGACAAGGAGTTTTGCACTGTATTTCAGAAATCAATTTTAATTGCTCAAAACCCCATTATTTTAAAAGCCTGGCATCAGGCACTTTGTGGTTCAAAGATACTAAAAGTGAGTTCATCGAAGTCTCAATTCAGTCTCTGTCTGCATAGCTGTTACTATATAATTATTTAACAGATTTTGTTGTTTGGTTTCTTGGGGATGTGGGTTGGTCTTTTTGCTTTTGTTTCATACAAGCACCTATGGCAAGGAATGCACAGAATGGAAGAAAATGTAATTTTATTTTCCCCGTTGGTCTCTATGGTTGCAAACTTCATTTTAATCTGCTGGTTTGAGCAATACCCTCATTCCTGCCAGGGAAGGGCTAATGATATTTCCCTTTCAAATTTATGAAGGAGACAGCTTTAAAAAGCTTTGTTTCCTACACACCTGAGCAGCCCAGGGATAAAGTTGTTTTGTCAATTACATGAACCGTTTTTGTATATATATGTATATAATTTTTAGGTATATATACACATATATGGGTGTGTGTATATGTATATATGGTGAATTAAGGTTATGCAGGCAAATGGAATAATTCTGGTTCTTCCTTGGTTTTGGAAACTTAATTTGGCAATCTTACATTTTTTATAGTCCTGCTTTTAAAACAGTGACTTTTAGAAACTTCTGAAAACTGAAATTTTTGAATGTGGATTTCAGTTCTGTTCATTTCTGTGGTGCTAAAATTAGATTTTATGAGTGTTGAGAAGTATGAGTAAGAGAATACAAAGGAAACAGGAAGAGGCCATAATTGAAAATTAAAATATAAAAATTTTTTATAATTGGGGATAATCTAGATGTAACAGGATAATGAAAATATATATTAAAAGGACCTATGAGACAAAAGCTGCTGTAAGATTAATACATTGGAATTCATTACAGGAATGCAGCTTCCCTGATTTATTTTTAGACATCAGGATGACTTTATTGCATCGACTGCAGTCATTGGGACATATTCTACAGGCAAAGATCTACCAAGCCTGAAATTTAAACCTGGGCATACTTATGCTGGAAATAAAGCACATATTTCCAACAGCATAAGGGTTCAACTTACCAATGAATCTGTATCAAGGCAGCTGAGGCAAAGTACAGAGCAAGGCAAGGTCTCTGCCCTTCTCTTCAGGGCATTTTCTGAGGGAAGTGTGCCAAAAGAAAGAGAAGGATCCAGGCATGGCCCTCTTTAGAGCCTTACCTGGAAAATAATTCATAGCAGGATTCTGTGTTAATAGTCTCAAACTCAAAATTCTGTCCCTTATGCTGGAGTTAAATGCCAAACTGAACTTCCAACATTGGAAATGGTCTGTGTGAACTCTGCAAGCTGCTGCACAGGAAACTCCTGCTTGCACACATACCTCTCTTGCCCCTTGTACTTTGATTAAAAGAGTTTGTAAGAGGTACTGCTGGCTCTCAAAGTAACAATTCTACATGCAAGGCTACACTTGAACCTTCCAGGCTTTTTCCTGCAGCACAAACATCAGAGTATTGTGGAGCTCTCAGCTCACATCTCGTGACTGAGTTTTCTGACTGTTGTCGAAGCAATGTCCCTTCTCCCTCTGCCACCCCATCAAACCTCTCACCTGTAGAGGACACAGGATAGCAAATTTATAACATTTAACAATGGTTATTTTGAGGTCCTATGCTTAGTAAAATCAGAAGTGATTTCTGAAGAAGGTTTCATAAGCTTCTGTCTTGGCTCCTGTTTCTCTGTAATGGAAAATCCTCCCCAGGGATTAGCCTGTCACAAACTTTAACTTAGCCAAACTCTTCCTAAAAACTCCCTTGCATACCCCTGTCTCCAGTATCATTTCTGTGACAGATCTGCTGGTATTTATTTTCAAACTGTTCAGTCTGCCTGTTAGCAGCTACTTTGTTCTGGAAATCTAAAAATTTCTCAACTTTCATTTTTTTAATCACTCCTATTTAAATGTTTCCTTTAAAATTTCTTAAATCTCATTTCTGCATGGGCTGAGCTTTCCTTCAGCAGCACTGTTAGTGCAGACACGGAAGTTTGCTCTTGGATGGGCTTTTCACTGGCCGGGTCTTACAAAGTTTTGCTTTTCTTGCAGATAAAGGAAGCCAACTTTTGGGGATCCAACTTTGTCATGAGTGGCTCAGACTGCGGCCACATTTTCATCTGGGACCGCCACACTGCCGAGCACCTCATGCTGCTGGAGGCTGACAACCACGTGGTGAACTGTCTGCAGCCTCACCCCTTCGACCCCAGTAAGAGCAGCATTCTCACAGTCTGCATGTCCAGCTTACCTGCACTAGAGCATTTCAAAGCTCAGTCTTAAACTCTGTCGCAACAGAGCAATGATTAATGAACTGTTGTTCATGTTTCCCCGTATAATTCAGATAATATTGCTTTTAATTTTTCCTCTTACTAATGACCCTTGGCCCTTAAATCCCTCCTTACCCAAAAATTTATTGAAAGCAAACTACTCCTGGCATAGAATTTATAGAAATGCTGTCAGATGTAATAAGAAGAATCTCAATTTTTTGCTGCCCTCAACACATAAAATATTTTCTGTGACGCTAATGAGGGAAATACGGGGTTGCTGAAATGCCAGCAATACTTGGAAATTATATTGGAATCTGGTCTCTGTTTGGCTCTATTCAGAAAATGCAGTGGAAGTGGGTGTCTCCCTCTCACTGGCATTGTGAGATTAGAAGAACTAATACAATTCATAGGAATTCTAATAATTCGTGTTTAGAGGAAATCCTCCATAGAAAAGATGGACCAAAGCAGTAGAAGGAATCACATGTAGCTGGAAAATCTGAACCATCCTCCAGCCTCTGACACAGTCAGAGAAAATATTTATCTTAGTTCTTTTTCACAGCTTACCTGGCTGTATAGTAAGAGTCAGCTATTAGTAAATTAGCAAGTAAAGTTGTTATAGTAATACTAGAAGAGGCTGAGGGTTTTTCAAACAGTTTGGAGGAACATGGAATACTGTCCTACATAGGGTAAGCCTTCAACTTTTAACTTTTTTATTGAAATTGAGTTCTCGTAAATGTCCTGGGTTGGATACTCCCTTTGGAAGCACCTTTCAAAGTGCCCTGTAGCTCTGCTGATGTCTTGTTGGCTGTCTTTGACACTTGTCTCCCTTTCACACTCTGAAGGTGTCATTAAAAGAGCTCATCCTCCTTCTAGGACAATTAATCTTGTTCAGCTTCCCAATTACTGAGATCTTTGTATGGAATTTTAATTCCTGCAGTGGTTTTTGTGCAATGATCTAGAGAACGTTCTGTAACTTTTCATATTTTTCATAGTTGATTTATAACAGCATCCTTTGCATCTTTATATTTAAATATAAAATAAATTTACATGATATTCACTGAAATTATCAAAGGTGCATTTGAAATTATCTTGGTTCTGCCTTTGTACCTGGCTTTACAAATCCTAAAGCTTTGTTATTAATGCATATACTTTCCAGCAGAAATGGATTAGTAGTGGCTGGGTTTGCTCTTACTTTTTGCTTCTATCTTTTGTATATTCTGATGATTTTTTAAAATTTAAAACAGGGGGCTCTTGATGTTTTGCATTTGTTTTCTTCATCTATATATTTGGATATATTCAAAACCGTATAATCTGTGGAGCAGATCTCATGTGGAGACTTGGTAATTACAAGCTCCGTTCAGCATGAGATCTGACATTTGCAAATAAATGTGTCAAGTGAAGTATTTTTCTTCCATGTAAGGGCAGAAAATACCAGTAAACACATAACACATTTAATTTAGAATTACTGTTACTTTCTTCTAGTTCTGGCCTCTTCGGGTATTGATTATGATATAAAAATTTGGTCACCATTGGAAGAATCCAAGATTTT
Organism: Oxylabes madagascariensis; assembly: GCA_013400675.1. Lineage (NCBI taxonomy): Eukaryota > Metazoa > Chordata > Aves > Passeriformes > Timaliidae > Oxylabes > Oxylabes madagascariensis. The sequence continues at coordinate 44,463 of VYZR01125167.1, forward strand.
TAACAGAAAACTTGCAGATGAGGTAAGAACCTCTCCTCCTTTTTCATGGTAATGTTGCATCTTTAATTCTATAAAAGCCTTTGGTACAAATTACAGATATTGAATTAGCAGAGTTATTTAATGTTCAGCAAATGAGCTACAGATAAAAAGCTGCCCTTCACAGCAGCTGACTTTCATATCCTTGGCACTTTGCATTTCATCAGGTCTCCTAGAAATTATATAACATGATCTGCTATTATGTACATGAAAGGAGTTGGTAGAAGTGTGAACACTCAGATACTGGCAGGAATTAATAAATGATCATAGTGCCTGTCTCTAAACAAATAAATGAAGGGAAGATGAAGGAAATAAACTGAAGGAAATACAAGGATATAGGGAACAACAGGGAGTGCAAAAATCAATCCTATTAAATATTCAGTGGCATGAAAGAGACTTGAAGGTTAAGATTGCACATGGGAACTTCATGGAATGAGGCAAAGATTGCAAGGACAATCAGTTAGAAAAGTCCAATGTCAAGTTATGTAACTCATTGTTTTCATGTTGCCCTCAGAGCAATAACTGGATATAGCAACTGGCCCGGGGTGACCATACAGATGACTGCTGAATAATCATATTTCAGTGATTTACATAACACTATGTATCAAAATGTTATATGGTTTTCTGTAGATAACGTGATAGGACAGATTTGGTTATGGGTGGTCAGGTTGGGGGCTTTTTTTGTGAAATCCCTTGGGCAACACAGATAGAATAGACAGGGTGTTTTTGAATCATTATTTCTCTGTAGCAGTGCTAAATATATTTTAAACAAACAGAAACACACAATCCTTAGCCACCACCCCACACCCATTGAAAAAAGCCCAAACCATCCACTTGTGAGTTTTGAACCTTTCCCATTATTTTAGCACTGAGTGAAGTGACACTTCCTTGCACATTGTGTGCCAGCTTTTGTCGTGACATGTTTTGGAGCCTTTGGGGTTTAGAAGTATAGCTAAACATAAATGTGTTCTAAAAGTAATTAATGTACTTTAGTTCCCTTACTTTATTTCTAATAATTATAAATTATTTAGATATTTAATTATGTTTTCTCTAATTAAAAAAATGTAGAACGGTCAGAAAAATTGACTGCAGTGCAGTTTGTAATTTTACATGTTTTTTGTTTTTAATTTAGTCCCTGCATTGAAATACTTGTCATGGGGACAGGAGACATTCATACCAATAAAATAGTTCTCACCATGTTAAGTTGGGCTAGAATAGGTGTCCAACATACCTGAACTGAATTTTCCATAGAAGGGGGAAGTCTGGGGAGAAAACACTATGTTTGAGGAAAGTTCCATATAGATACAGAAATGTATTTAAAATTGAGAGAGGCCATGGCCTTAGGAAGAGACAGTGGGGATGAGAACAAACCTCTGAATGGAGAAAAAGCCTCAGCAGCAGGTTGTCAGGGGGTTATTGATGATGCACTGCAGAAATGGGGTGAAAGAGGAATAAAGAGCAGCCTGCTGCCTTCTCAGTTTGCTTTTGTTGGGGAGGGATCAGCTGTGCCAAGTGCCTGGCAAACAGGTAAGAATGACAGAAAAGAGGTGCTTTGATTGGGAAGGGAGAAAGGCACTGCAAACATTTGCAAGAACATGTTGCTCACAAGAGGAACAGGCTTGAAGAGTCTCAGGGAGAACAATTATTATTTTCCTGTCTTACATCAGCTTATCTGGGAACAAAGACTGAAAAATGATCAGAACTTGTCTCCACCTAAAGAAACTTTTGTGCTTAATGATAATAAAAAACATAGTCTAAAAGCTGAGACAAGCTACAGTGTGGGATTATAATTTATGGAGGAAGAAAGAAGGATGGCAAGGAAGTACCATGAGGAAGGAATAAGGGAAGAAAGCTAAAAGTATTCATTAGTGAATTTTTTATCCTTGAAAATTAGACAGCAGGAACTGGCTCTTTCAAGTCATTTAGAGGCAAGCTGTAGCTCTGTTTACAAAGAATTATACAGCTAAAGAATGTTCCTGAAGTGGGATAGAATATGGCTTGTGTTCCTTGGATTTTCTCCAAAAGTTTCAAGCAGCATGAAGGTAGGAGTTGAGGGTAACCTCATCTCTTTTCCTTCCCACATTCTTGGCCAGCACTGGTGCTAGAACTTGGTTCTCTACAACCGTTGCCATCTGGAAACAGCACTTTCTCTCATCAATCTGCTTTACTTCATGAAAGATTGCCAAAGTTTTTCTTAGTCACTCATCTTAGTATCTGCCGTGCATGTGGACAATGGAACCATGATCTTACTAGAACATTCTTTAGACAGATAATTGGATACCTGCAGGCAGAGTCCACTGTCTGAATTTTCTTACCGCAGACAACAGTACTCAATAGCAATTATTAAAATATTGCTCCCTTATGGTAATTTTGGACTCTGGAAAATGGCTTTTGCATAGAAACTTGATATCTACAAGCTCCCATCAATGCAGTATAATTCTGTTTATTTACGTTGCTGGTTTTCTCCCTTCCCTGTCTCCAGGTTATAACTCGTAATGAATTAATGCTGGAAGAGACCAGAAACACCATCACTGTTCCAGCTTCCTTCATGCTCCGAATGTTGGCTTCGTTGAATCATATAAGAGCAGGTGAGAGACTTCTGAAGAGCTTGTCCACAGCACTGGTCTGTGAAGTAGCAGGTTGATTGGGAATTCATCAAGGTCTTCAGCTGTCTGTGGCTGTACTTGGGGTTGGTGAGACAATTCAAGGGTTGCTCAAGGTTCTCTTAATAGAACTACTTAGGAATTGCTTCTTTGGTGTGAGACTTGCAACATCTTTGCAGCTGTGTTATTTCTTACCTCTAAACAAAGAGCAAAAGGTATTTTTAGATGTTGAAAAAGGCTGTCTTCAGGAACGATCTTTTCAGTGAGTGCTGTGTGATGGGAAAACTATTGGGGAGGACTGGAATGAATTGTAAGATAAAGTGGCTGTGATTGTGGGCTTGGAGTTGTCCAGAGGTGAAGGAGGCTGTGAAGATTCAGGACTGTGGGAGGCAGCCTCAGCTGAGGCTGCTGGCAGCTGTTCCCCGGGCAGCAGGATGTCCCTCCAATTCCCGCGGGGCTGAAACTGGTGATAAGAGGGTTGCAGGGAGGAATTATCACTGGGAACTGGATGTTGGTGCTGAGTGGATTGACCCTGAAGATGAAAGACAGTGGAGAGACATCACACACTGTGTAGGAAGCAAGGAGATGAAGTTTTGGGAGGCTGGCATGGCATATGGGGCAAAAACCGAACAAACCTGTAGATGAAGGTGGAAGTGATGGGAGATACTGAGTATGGGGACTGTGGCTGAGCAGAGCAGTGGTGAAGTGTGAAGGAAGCTGTTCCTGGTGGCGGCTGCTGCTGCTCTCTCACCTCTGGCTGCTCTGGGAGCCCTGGGAGCCAGGGGGGTGCCGTGTGTGCAGCCCAGTGCTACACCTCCATGTGTGTTTCCCTCAGTTGTCATTATCTCTTTTGAGTGAAATGCTAAAAGAACTGCCCAACACTTCAGTTACGACCGTTTCAGCAAAAACCTGTTACAGTGTTTCTAAACCTGACTGCATGTTGCTTGAGTGATTGGTCTTGAGCCAGTCATGTTCCCTCACATATTTCTGTGTTTGCCCTTCCCTAAATATTTACATCAAAAGGCACTTTTTCTGATGTATTGAAGTGACAGGTAGTGATCCCTCAGTTTCTGGACTATTCACACTTCTAACTGTAGCTGTTGTGGTTTCAGCTCCCCAGCACAGCACTTCTGTCCCTTGTAGTCACCATCTCATTTTAATGTTAAGCTTGCATTCATCTTTTCTGTGCTGACAGCCACTCAGCAGCTACAAGGTTTTTCCTTTTGTACAAAGATTTTGCTTTCATGCCTGGATATCCTTTAGGGCATTTCTCCTTTTCTCCTTTCTTGTGGTAACTTTTCTACCAACTCCCTGCTGTAAGTCCACACAGATTTTCTTCTACCATAAAACCCACAGCCATATCCCATTGTGTAATAGCCCAGGGAGACAGCACATGATAAATACTTAGCAGAAAAAGAAAATTTTGCAAGTTCTTTCTACTAAATCTGTGTTTTGCAGACCGATTGGAAGGTGACAGATCAGAAGGATCTGGCCAGGAGAACGAAAACGAAGATGAAGAGTAACCAACAGTTGTGTGTGAGCACCTGGAAGTCAATGAAATTTGTATAAGACATTAATTATATTTTTCCTTACAGAGCTTTAGTGCAATTCTGAGGTATTGCTTTTGGATAACCTAACCTTTTGTTTTTTTTGAATGACTGTGTGCATGACTTGGGGAGAGTGTGCAAGTAAAATAAGCAAAAATGTTTTTTAAATGTTTTGCCATGTATGAGGGGTGCTAGAAGATGCCAAGTGCAATATTTTCCTTAAACAGCAAATGTGGGAGCTTGGATCAATGTTTTAAAGTAACTTTCATGATAGCAAAAACGTTGGTTCAAATAAATTTCTATACCTGCTGTTTGCATGTTTGTTGCTTTCTAATTAAAAGATTTGGGTGTTTTAAGTAGTTCTGTGGTTTTTCTTTGTGCAGCAATTGGTTTACCACCTTGTAACTACAGCCCCATTGCTGCCTTTGCAGTATTTGCGTTCTTTCTTACAGTGTTTGTGAAGTGACAAACACAATTATTTCTTGCAGTGAGCACAGGGGACTCAAAGACCCTGTGTCTCTCCGTTCTTTCATTTCCCACACATGTGTAGGCAAAAATTATCTCCCTCAGTTTTATAATGTCACTTCCCATTCTCTGTGCTTGGGTCTGTAATGCTGGTGAAATAGTTGTTTTTCTAGAAATAGATAGAACTGTGAGTTTGCCTTCTTTGCAGCAGCAGCAGGTACATCTTAATTTCCACTGGATTTAGGGAACATGAATTTAAAAATACCTGTGCATTGTTTCCTTGGAGTAATTATTTGGAAAGGCTGTTCAGTCTGTTTTATGGGCTTTACCCTTCCTCCACAGATTTTTGGATGGCAATGGGGAAGAGAAAGTGAAGGAATGAAGGTGGAGCAGTGGAAAGAGCTGTTTGCTCAATGGCAGTTCTTGCCAAGGATGGCAGATGCTGAGAGGCTCCATTGGGGAATACAGAATGCTGGGAAGAATTCCAAATCAGGGGGATGAGGGTGTACTGGAGGCTTCATTACCCTGTTGACATTAAAATACACATTCATCACACAAGCTGCATAAACTTCGCTGACATCAACAAAAGGAATTCCCCACACTAAATAAAAAAGAACATTAGCACAACATTCTGATGTCCTGATTCACAGTGCAGGCAGGCTGAAGGGACATGGGGAAGGGATATAAAGCACAGAAACAGAGGGAGAGGGAAAACTAAAACAACTGAAAGAGATAGAGAAATTTGTGAGGGAGGAGAAGTGGGAATTATATGGGACTCAGCTGGCAGTAACAGTGAAGATACCCCCTTGGGCAAGGGAAGAATAACATGAAGGGAGAGGAAAAGTGTGAGGAGATGGATAAGGGTGGCTGGGTGGTTTCCTTGTTTGTTTTAAAGGAGAAGTTAAGAAATCATTAAAAGTGATGCAGTGAAGAGAATTTGGCAAAGGAGAAAATAACTGTTGGGGAAAGAAGTTTTTGGAGGTAGAGGGTGCTGAGAAGAATGGACACCTCAAACACTGGAGTGCTGTGAAACCCAGGAAACTTCACATCCCGAGGAGGTCAGTGCAGCCAAGGATGGAGATCTGCTAAGTGTTTGAGAAAGTGTCTAACATCCGCAAGGGAGAGGAGAAAATGTCAAGGTAAGATGCTTGTTAGTTAAGGAAATGGAGTGAGAGTAACAGCTAATATGGATATCTGTCTTTTCTGGTGGAGTAAGTGGCCCTTCTGTGGGAGAAGGGAACATAACTGCAGTTTGTTTATGAGGTAACATTTTGGTCAAGCATGTTTAGATCAGTAAGAAATGAAAGAATACTTTATGACTTTGTGGTGGATCTGTTTGGGAAGGGGAGAACACATGGGTTTAGCAGTGTTCAAACCTTGCTGTTCATAGCACTGCACTGAGCAATGTTTTTCTATCACATGTAAATTAACCTTGAATTTTTATAACAAGAGTTCTGCTCTCATTAGATTTAAAAGAACTATACAGGAAATATATATAAGGTATTTAGTGTATAGATAAAGTAGGGCTGTCTGCTCCACTGCTGGGGCTCCTGAGCAATTTTGTGAATGAAATAGAATAACACAATGTTTGATACAGTTGGGTTCTCTGTAGATGGTTTTTGAGGTATTTTCTTCCAAAAATAGCCCTGGTGTTTCTGCAGAAGCCTGACTCTTCTTATTTAGAAAAAATTAATTTTTTGCCTTTAAAATAAATTCTTCAAGTAAATATATGGAGAGGATAGCTTTTGTCTTCCCCAGAGAGGTTTACTAAATCACTGTGGATGTCTTTCTAAAAATAAAAAAGCTGCTTCTGCCACTTTTACTTTAGTTATAGCAATTGCCAGCAAAGAGCATACCAACAGCAATAATCTTGTCTATTTTTTCCCAGAGTTCCACCATAGGCACATTATTCCCAAAATGTCTCTTATTTATTCAGAAGGTAAATATTAGCTTTAATTCCTGATGCATAGCTGCGGGTTTATTGATTATAGGGAAGATTTAATCTCAAAAAGGGAAAAAGTTTAATATCTGGAGGATTTTTCAAACTTCGCTGAAGCTTTTCAGGCAGTTTTTCTAAAACTAAGATATCTATAGTGTTTGGGTTGACTTTTTTTTTGTTAATTAACATTTATGTAATGGGCTAAATCTGAGTTCCTAGAACCATACCATAATAGGAGGAGTCGGCAGAAACGGGGAATGCTGGCAATTCCACAGTTTGCAGCTGCAAAAGAATATTGGAAAATATTATTCAAAAGTGCAGAGAAGATAATCAAAGGGATAAGCCATCCCAAAGCCTCACAACTTGAGAATGAAATCTCGGGGTCTGGTTTCAGGCTGGGGCTCGCAGGTGGGCGGTGCTGCTGGAGCTCCCTCTAGTGCCCCGTTCCTGCTGCACTTGGAGATATCCAAAATCTGAAATACAATCCATCAATGTTCATTGTCTCATAACAGCCCAAATTTGCTGGACAGGATGGTGATAAGGATACAGGGAACACCTTCTGCTGCTGTGAGGACTGAGGATTGCACATGCACTTCAGCACTGTCAGTGCTTGTGTGCTGGGAAGAGCAAGGGTTCAGGTGTCACTGCTCACTTCTAGGAAGGATATTCCTTAAGACCATTGCAAAGATCAAAAGCAATTTGTCTGATATGTTGCTATAAATCCTGGTAAATAATTTGGCATCTTGATGCCTGGGCAGATGGTCCCTGTAGGACACAATCTCTTCTTTAAATGACAAAGATGCTGGACTTGTTCAAACCACTCCAAGTTCTGCTCTTCGTGCCTTCCCCGATGGAGGTAGGACAAGGTTTGTTAAAGGCATCCTACAACACTTGGATTGTGAATTTTTCTTACCTAAGCAGTAGATAAATGTTACAGCAGGCTACCGTGTACACCTTTAGCTCTTTGAGAATATCCCAGATGACGTTTTTGAGGAAGAAATTCCTGAAGTAAATGTTCAATAGGGGTTTCACTGGCCTTGTACCAACAAAACGACCTCTGAGTGTGTGTGTGGTTGTGTGCAGAGGATGGATACACTCAGAGGGGCTGCCTGGGAGATCTGAACCATTCTTTTATGAAAAGATCCCACTGAGCCAGGCTCAGGCCATCACTCACAGTCCTCGGGAATAGTCCTGTTTTGTGGGCAGAGCTGGCAGCACTGTTGAGGAATGAGCTGCAATTGGCAGCAGTTGGGTCCCAGCCTGTATTCCTCCTGATCCAGTCACACACACAACAAGAGGCAGACCCCAAAAACCTCAGCTGAAGCACAGGGAATGACACAGGAGGCATCTGTGAGGTCACTGCCCTGCCTAAACACAGATAGAACTAGTCTTTGAAATGTGGGGTGAAATCAATTTTAAGCTCTTTCCATGAATTATAACATGCACAAATACCTTTATCTGTATGAGCATCCAGTTTGTCTTCTCAGTGACATTCTCTACTGCTGAGCCTGAGTTATTTAAGGTAATAGAGATTTATTTTCCTCAGGTTTAAATGTTCCTTTTAGCATTTGCATTTGCTTTGTTCTCTTTGATGAAAAGGCACCATCAACCTTTTAAGAATTTTGTCAATGCTCCCCTCTAGATTAATTTCCTTTACTGGCAGAGCATACTGGAGTTCAAAAAACAGCTACTACTAAAACACACAGCAAGGTGTTTTGATAGGAAAAATAGGGATAACCTACTCTTAAAAGCAAGCTCCTTTTTTTCTGATTATGACTCTACCATATTATCATGTTGCCCTTTTTTTTGCAGGAGAATGGCTGTACACTAGTATAATCCATGGAATTTGACAGATTCGCTATCCAAATAAGAACTGATGGCTACTAATTTAGGAAAATCTCACTTAAATGGAAAACCCTCTAAATAGAGTGTGTTAATGGGCTTTGTAACTAATTGGAAAACAAATCCCAGGGGATCTGCAGCTGTTCTCAAACAGCACTGCAGTTTTCCTCCTTCCCCTCTGCAGGATGACTCCATGCTCAGACCCTGTTTCCAATATTTTCTTCTTCCTCATCTCACTTCTAAAGAAATTTGATCAAAAACACATACCTTTAAAACAGACCTGTAACAGTTAAGTCATCTAAAGGAATGATAATTAACACAAGGTACTTTTAATGGTGGGTTGAATGTGACACTTGTCAAGTTGCAAGATGGGGTTTCTATTCCTCAGAGAGTGATGACCATTCAGTAGTTGTGCAAGGTGAGTTGGGGCTCTCACTTCAGTTCTTGCTGACTTAATGTTGTCATAGTTGTCAGTAGACGGCTCTGAGGATGCTCATTCAGCACTTTTTTAATGGGAAAACGTTTGGGACTGTTACCTGTCTAATTCCATGAGCATTCAAAGAGGAAATACCATGCTTTAACATAATTTGTGGTTACTTTACCCAGGATTAGAAAGAGCAAGGAAGCATTCTGTAAGTCTTTAAATGAACATGGCTTTAAAAATAGTGTTAGGCACTGTGACAAAACCATTTGGCTTGGATGTTGGTTGCACTACAGAAGCTTTTCAGGCACAAGGATGTAACATATAAAACCCACTTCAAAATTCTTTCCAATTTTTGTCAAGTGATTTTTTTTTCTTTTAAAATATAATTATATTGTGCACCTGCTACCATTGAATGTAAAGGTAGTGCAATGAGTACCCTGAAGAAGGGGATTCTCTTTGTGGCAGGAGCTCTTGCTCACCCTAAGAGCAGGGAGACTGGCACACCCCCAGAGTTAGAGTCAGCACCTCCACCAGCACCCTCTCCCCATGGCAGGGGCAATTCCCAGCCCCTCTCTCCTTCACAACCACGCTGTGTGTGCCTGCTCTGGGGACGTGGGTGCCACCAAGGGTGACAGTCACACACTTCCCCCTCCACGCTGAAAATCCACGTGATGGCTCAGAAACTCAGCTTCATTCACACCACTTGAATTTCACATCGCTGTGCTGAATGGATTTGATTGCAGTCTGGAGGCTCTAAATTTGGACTGTTACATACTCCTGTAGAGGAGAGCTGGGCAAGAGATACAGAAATGAGAAACTGAATGAGCTTCATCATTTAATTTCTCTCATCCTGCTTCTCATGCTGTCTTTCCCCTCTGTTTGCTGGCATTCTGTAAAGCAGTTTGCAGTAGTGGGACAAAGGTGTAAGAGAGTGAACCCAAGATGCAGTTTTAGCCTGTCAATGGACAGGCAGAGAGCAGACAGGAGGAGCAGAAGAAAGGTCTCCACTTCTCTCTGCGTATTCATTCCCTGGGAAACAGAAAGCAACTGAAAGCAAACAATGTGAGGATAAATGAAAAGATGAGTTAGGCACAAGGAAGGGGAAAATTTTCAATGCAGCAATGATATTTTGGTTCACTGAAAGACAGTCTAAAAGCAGAGGGAGGCTACAGAGAGGACTGAAGTGCAGCTGGGCTGCAGGGAGATGCTCCAATGCCAGTTGCCTGCAATATGGCAGGAGGTGTCCTGCATTAAAAGCTGTCAGAGGGATGTGACCTCCTGTGTTGCTGGGTAATGGCCACATGCTATGGCTCTAACAAAGTATTTTCAAGTTACAGAGCTATGCAGGATAACAAATTCTGCTGTGCTGCATATCTAGAAGAGAAATGGGCTTCTCAATTCCATGAGAGGGTAGCTGACATCTCAGTGAAACTGCAATTCAAAAAATAAGGGACATCCACTGGGATATATTCCTGAAGGAAGAGTAGATGGGGAATTGAGGCTGGGAATCTTCTGCCTGGCAACAGAACCCCAGATTTGTGCCCAGCAGGGTTTTGAGCCACATCACCGAGTCTTCTGGCAGCCAGAGAGCAAACAGGGGATGCTCAAGCATCAAGACGTGAGGCTCTGAGTCAAGTGTTGCCACCATCCTCTGACAGTGCTCGGCGATCGTCTCAGTGCTGATGTAAGTGGTGATCGTATTTAGCTTTTACACGGCTTAGATTTAAAATGGTGTTAGAGCCAGTTTACAGAGAGAGACACCAATATCAAAATTCCTCTTCAAAAGATTTAAAAATTGGGCATGAATGAGAAAACAATTTGCCTATCATTCCTTATCAGCCTAATAATAAAAGCAGGGTTTGGAGTCTTAACATTTCTGAGGTGAGTCCTCTTCCACCAGCCTTTTAAAAATAGGAGGTGACTCAGTCTCCAACAAGTTTCTCCACACTGGCAGCTTCACATTAACCTCTTGAGGAAAGGAAGCACGTGTGTTTCTTGGTAAACCATTAGTGGCATTGCTACTGCACTGCTTGGTGAGCCGTGTGAAGCCTTGAGTGCTTCAAGGGCAAAAACAGTAAACGGGCTGGTACAAAAAATGGAATGACTTGTCACTGATATGGGAATAACAGCTCTGAATGGGGTGGGTTTGTGCAGGTGTGACCTGTGCTCTTTAATCACCTTAGGTCTTACAATCAAGGCCATAAACCAGACCTTTAGGGATTTGGCTGTCTCCTGACAGAAGCAGAGCTGTAGCAGGATCGGCACCTGCCAGCCCATCCCTCAGTTGCCATGGTAACCCCTAGGATGGGGTGCACTTCAAAAAAATGCAACTTCTGGGCTAAATTCTGGGCTGGAGGGTGGCAGATGGATGGGATTCAGCTGCCTCAGAGGGTGGTACTCCACAGCCAGACATTCAGCTTTAGGAATCCACCCAGGTGGTCCATTTGGCACATCAGAAGCAAAATTTAATTTAAACCATCAGTTTGTTCCCAGATTTGCTCTCTGAGCCGTGAAACACGTAGAGCTAGATGAATTCCCGTGTAATCCAAGCCTGCCTGAAGGCCTTGTGGACTGCCCTGGGCAAGGGACTCGATGAAGCCACAGCCCTTTCTCATGAGCAGCCAGCAGAGACAGGGAGGGCTTCCCATTTTGCTGGCAGGTTGAGCTGTTTGGCAGCCTGACACACACCCAGAGCCAAGGACTTGGGATCCAAACGCAGCTTTGAGCTGGAATTGATGTTGGAGTCACTGCACCCCTCTCAAAACACAGGCAGCGTATTTCCTTACAGAAATGTTTTGAACACTGAATGTCCTTAGAATTTTCAGTTCACAAAACAAATGGAAATGAAGAAAGGAGCGAAGAAACGTCCTGTTCCAACATGGCACAGGACCATGTTTTAACAGGAACATTTCTTGTAACAGTTTGTAAGCCAGCTGGAGTGCACATGACCTGAGGATCTGGGAACCTCCTGGATCCAAGAGCAGAAATCAGGAGAAAAACAAACAAACCAGCCAACCAACCAAAATATCCAGCACCACAGGTGTAGCAAGTCAACTTAGTTTTTAACAATTACTGCTGTGGGTTGGGTGGTTTTGTGAACCACATTTTCTGTAGTTCCTTTATCCTGTGTGCCGTGGTAAGTTCACTGTAATAGATCTGGTGTTGAATTAAATTAATTTTCCAAGATTGTTTTCAGGAACATGATATGCCTTGGTATCCATGAACAACTTGTGTGTGCTGCTTTTTCCTGCACTGCTCAGCTATCCTGTTGCTTTCTACATGCAGCACTGCTTAAATTCTTCCTAGATTGCTGGTATCTCAGGTTAAGTTCATTGGATAACAGATCTGATATCATTCAAAGGTAAAGAATTCATACCTGAATATACTTTTGATGAACTAACTAGATTATGAACGATGCACTCCACACTTCCAAAAATGTAAATCAGTTTTAGGCTGAGCAAACAAACATTTATTGCAGACAGATATTTCAATTCTTACTCATTTTTATTTTCTAAGGAAGAAGAGGAAGCAAAAACTTTTCCCATGCCTTTTTATTTTTTTCTCCCCACAGAAATTTGACATTTCTAATTATGACAGAGCAAAGCAAAATGAAAATCTATTTCAAGAGATGATGCTTGCAGTAAACAGTGCCTGGGCACTTCTGCCTCATCTCATTGCATTTGGGCTGTCAGATGAGCACAATAAATAATGCGTCCTCTAACCTCCGTTTTGTTGTTCTTTTCTTCTGTTGAATAATTGTCAGTTCTAGTCTTTGCCTGCATGTCACTGAAAGAGTTCCTAAATGACAAATGAACAAGAGCCTTGGTTTAGCTGGAGATAATTTTAGCTTCTCTCTTCTGAAAAAAACTCTGTTACCTAAATTTGGACACATTTTTCTTGCAGAAATATTATTTTGTTTATCTTTTTTTTTATTTTTAATTTGTTCAACTGCCCCAGTTATTTACTTAAAAGTATTTATTCAAGAGAGACAATCAATGTGGGGTTTCTTTTTAACCAAAGTATCTAACTATTTACCAAGGAATGTGATAAATGTTAGCAATTTCTAATACAGTTTCCTGGCTTTACAAGAACATTAAAAACCCATCAGATTCAATTCACTTGCTGCAAAATTTAGACTATGAAGAAGTTAATTCACTCTTCAGGGGAAAAAAAATCTTTTTTGTTTACTTGGAAAAACCATAATGAACTTCAGAAACCTTTGAGTTGACTCCTCTTCCTTATATTCCATATGCAGTAGATGGACGAACCCTGGAATCGCATCAGCAGCTTCCACCAGCATCC
>VYZR01125174.1:7206-19624 GCA_013400675.1 Oxylabes madagascariensis
GTATCCCTTGAGTGATCTGAAGTATATTAATAACAAAATTTCTTGTTGGTAGATACTGGAGACTTTCACTTAAACAGCACGGGATCATTCTGCCAACACATGTGTCAGCTCAGGGCACCTCTGTAACGAGGTCCCTTGGCTCCCACCACAATACATATTGATCTTGGAAACTGCCTATATGATAGCATGCCAAACCCACCTCCCTGCAGCTTTTAATATTGCTCAGAAACCTGACAGTGTCCCACAATGTAGCCCTGTGCATGATGTATCCCTACTGCCATTGAGAAAGGGATTGCTTTCACATTGCCTGGGTTCGCGTGTTTCTCCCCAAACACTTTGTTTTCACACTTCACCATCTTCAGCTACAGCAACACTTTACATTGTACCACTGGATTTTAACGCTCAGAACCTATGAATTACAATAAAAAACCATACCATAAAGTAAGTGCATGCACTTTTAACCAATTTAGTTAAACTAGTGAAATTCGTGTGTGCACACATGCTAAGGACACCTTCAACACAGACTTGAAATAAAAGTACTGCTATAGTTGGAAATTAAAATGAAACACCTCTTTATGGATTTTAATAGGATCACAAAGGCTTTCTCCCATGATCGTATGGAGTAAGGCCTTCTCTATAACTAATGCCCTTGACAGCAGAGAAAGCAACATTCTCACAGTAACTGGCAGAATTTCACCTCAAATTAACATCAGCACTGTTATTCTATGCAGTCCCATCCCTGGAAAGGGGTGGTTGCCATCCAATAGATCTCTACTTTCACAGGAGCAGCAGTTCAGTTTAGGGAGAAGACTGTAAGGACACTACTTCCTAAAAACACAGGCTGTAAAAGCAACAGATTTCATAACACACACATACTAAACAAAGAATTAAAGCATGCATTCCTGGAAGCTGTAAGGGTGTGAGATATAAGTTATCTAACTTGTTTTCCTTGCTGAATATGTGTACGTGCATGAACATTTGAACAGGACAGGTAAGGAAAGCATGAGGTAGATGGAATTTTGACAATAAGATGATGCATGGTTGCTCTGAAAATTACAAGACTTTAAATACACCTAGTTACCACTTCTTCTTTGACCTCTTGGTTTCAGACTGCCTCCCGTGAAGGTCACATTTTAGGATTCTCTATAAAAGAGACCAACTGTTCCAAATCTATGCAGGAAACAGATCAGGCATTGGAATGTGATTTTCTGCATGACTGGCACGCTGTAAGTAAAGTCTTAGAATGAGAACTGATATAATGGGTGGTACCAGGAAGATTCTACCAATATATTTTCAAGTGTTTATTATAAGCATGCACCCAACCTCAAAACTAAAAATCCAGTATGTCCAAGCCCAGATCCTAATTTTACAGCTGCTCCTTTATCTTTTATATGGAAACAGTCTGAACTCTCAAATCTTAATGTAACAGGAATCTGGCATGTTAGAGACCTAGAGCTTTTCAGTTGTATCTGGCTTTTGCATTCAAATTGCGGCCAATCCCTAGCAAATCATTCATGCTATGCCCATAAAAACTTTTACACCAATATAAGTCATAGATCCTGAAAAAAATATGTCTTATGTCATCCCAGTGAGCTCAGGGCCATTTTTTTCCATGCTGCAGAGGAAGGGAGAGTGGAATAACTCAAGCTCCTCTGCAGAAAACTATCAAAGTATTCTCTTCACACCATTTTTCCATTCCTATAATACTCTACACCAAACAAACAGCTAGGCAAGATCTCATAATTTCAGAATAAATTATTCCCCAGAAACTAAATTGAAAAAATGAAATTAAACATGGAAAAACTAAAATATGTAAAACTTTTGGTTTGTATACATCCATCACCGTCTCTGGCTTTTCACACTCCAGAAGACTGGAAAAGGTTGTGAATTAACTGGTAAGGGAGCCACAAGTTCACTAGAACAAAGCACAAGGCAGGTGGCTATAGAGGGTCTGAATTCTGTTCTCAGTGCTGCCATCGCTGCTGTTTGTGGGGAAAATGCCATTACCATTGATAGTCGCTGATTGTAATGGGCTACTAATGGCCCAAACAAATACCAAGATAAAGCGTCCAGTACAGAGAGCATTCATAGAACCCATCACCTGAGTTCTGTGCTCTTTCACATGAGCAATTCCACACTCAGTGACTGGACAGCGGGAGAAAGTCACAGCTAACAGGATGCTAAGGGAAGTAATGCAAAAAATTTACAATAAATTGCCTTTTAAAAAATAAATGGAAGAAAGCTCTGCTTTGAGCTTTGTCTGAAGCAGAATAGCTACACAGTGCCAGGTTTTGAGAGCTTTGAGCAGAGTTACAGAATAGTCCAATCTGAACAGATGTTTGACAAGCAAAGACAGGAAAAAAAAAGGAAGAAAAATCAGGCACCCAAGGGTACTCATTTTGGCGGCATTAGTAGCTGGCCAATCTCTTAGACATCAAAAGGGAAGCAAGACACAGAGTAGTAGCCCTCTAGGTGCACATGGCTAAGTGCATCTAGAGTGCATCACAGTCAAGAACTCTCAAAAATGGAACATATTTTAATCATTGTAAATCACTGGCAGGCATTGGTCAGAAGGCTCAGGATCTGGCTAAGTTATGTGAACACATTTAGGTGTCAAAGGAACAGCCTAACTTGCAAAATGTTGAACATTCAGTAGTTTGTATTAATTCCATCACAAGAACCCAGATGTGCATTGTGGACTTTTTTCCTTGTCTTTTGCTTAGTACACCGGATTCTGCAAGGCAAGAATTATCAGCGATGCAGATGAAGCTGATGGAACAGATATAAGCTGTGAAATCTACCCTCCCTGGGTATGTACTCAGTTACGGACACATCTCTGGCTGTATCCTCATGCAGGTTACAGCAACCTTGCTTAGTCCTGACTGGCAATGATTGATCCTGATTGGCAATAACTGGCATTTATGCCAGTTTTCTATTGCCTGGGTGTGATGCAGCATGTCAGGACAGACTGACCTGTAAGTCCTAGGTCAATCAAAGGATGAATCAGAATTGAGCTGTCCCTACTACTCCTTCCAAGTGTGTCTTCTCTCAGATCAATCACTTGACTAAGTGTGAGTAGAGATTGGCAAACAAGTTCAAAGAAATTTTAGAAAGCAAGAGGAAGGGAGATGATCTTTATCATATTTGGTATTCCAGTTTATATCACAACAGCTACTCCAGTGTGGATTTATTTTGTTTTGATCTATCACAAATATTTCTCAGCTGGTTATATAATTTTGACATGCTGTAGTGTTTCCAGCATATTTTCAGTAACTTGGCATTTTATTATCTACTCCTTCTCCTCCATTGTGAAAAAAATGCAACTTTCTTCCTTAAAGATCATCAGAGCTATGAATGCAAACCTACTAACTCCCACCTCTCTCTTTCTCATCAATTTCTTCTGCCCTCTCAACACCTGATTAATACTTCCTCCCTGCTGTTTTTATAAACAGCACCATGGCTATGGGCGAAGAGGGAAATACTCAGCTCTGGGACATCCACACAGACATCCCCATTGTCATCATCATTTTGGTCACAGACATCACCATAAGCATCACCACAGACATGAATGTCCCCCCTCTTCTCAGTCCAGACCTGAAGATCCTGAGCATAACCCCAAATCCAGCAAGGAAGATCAAGACAGCAACGAAGGACCTTCTTCTCCCCCTCCTCCCCATGATGAACCAGATCACCACCATCCTACTCCCCCTCCTCATGGACCAGATCATGACCATCCTCCTCACCACCATGGACCACCCTGTCCTCCTCCCCACCACCATGGACCAGATCATGCCCCTCCTCCTCCCCACCATGGACCCCCCTGTCCTCCCCCCCATCACCATGGACCCCCCTGTCCTCCTCCCCACCACCCTCCTCACCATCATGGACCACCCTGTCCTCCTCCCCACCACCCTCCTCACCATCACGGACCACCCTGTCCCCCTCCTCCAGGACACCCTCCTCATCACTGTCATCACTATCACAGACATCATCACAACAAGACAAGCTTATCAGGAAAGTATTTTCCATGCCATGTCACAGGAGCTATCTATCGCATCCCAGTTCTAAATCAGCAGGATTCTCTCACACCTCCCACTGCAAACTTTCCTGATCTATCCCAATGCAACCTACACTTTTCCAGCACTGGCTCAAAACTAAAGGAGATGGCAGAAACTCCAGGCTTTCCAGATCATCCTACACAATCAAAATCATGCCCTGGAAAACCCAAACTTGACCTTCCAAAAATTTTGCCTTTATTTTCTCATAGCTTTGTAACAGAAAGTTCTCCTATATGACCTCAGAGAAAGATGTTCCTGGCTTGATAATTTCAGGGGGAATCGCAGTCCTACAGTCAATGAAAACAGCACATGGAGAAGTAGGAAAAGCATTCAGTTTCTAGGAAGGAGAATCATTGAAAATGATGATTAAGTACTTCAACCTATTTCTTCATCCTGGCTATCTCAAGTTCCACTGTAACTGAAAGGCTCAAATTTCTGAGTCCCTCAGATAATGTGAATGGGTAAAAATCTCCCCAGAAAACAATGCTTCTTCAGTTCCAACAAAAAGGAAAATTCCCTAAGAGTGCAAATTACCATCTAAAATGTTTCATTTTTTCATCATTCATAATTATAATGTACTTCTCCAAAGAATCTGACCTAGAAGAAATTTGACTGCGTTCCATAAAGAGTAATCCATGGCACTGTATCCATGCTTTATACAGATTTAAAGAGAATAAAAACACGCAAGCATTTTTTTCTTGACACATTTGCCTGTTTTGGTTTTTGTTTGTTTTTGTTTGTTTGTTTTTGTTTGTTTGTTTTTGGTTTTGATTGTTTTTTGTTTTGTTTTTTGTTTTTTTTACTACATATAATTAACTATTAGATATTGAAATAGAAATGATATTAAACTATTAAGCATTAAACATCCACAAAGCAAACTCTAGCATAAATTGACTAATGGTGTTTGGGTTAGCACTGTTATCTAGAAGAGAACTGAGAACAGTTAATGACTTGCTGTGTCACTGCAGGGTGGCCTGCACAGGTGCTTCCATTGCTGCAGCTGCTGGTGGTGATACATAGATATATTGCAGTCAAGGACAGCCCTTCTCAAATAGTTCATAATTGCTCTCAGGGGAAGAGAAAAGCAGATGCATGTAATAACTCTTTCATGTAAATGTTTTCTTTATTGCTGAACCTTCCTCACTGGAAACTGAGTGGGGAGGAGTAGAAGAAAGAATAGTTGTACCTCTTTATACTCCAGCCCCCATCAAGGTTGAGTCCATTCAGACTGTCCGGGGACCAGCAAGCTGTTTCAGAACAGCCATTTCATAAGCAAGAATATGGGATTAATCTCAAAAAAGTTAGTAATTTGATCATCTAAATAGCTTTTTAATGGCATAAAGTGAAACACCGTGCAAGGGCCACATAGAAGAAAAAGAAACAAAATGAGGACTTAGTGTGACTGAGTGAAGATTGACTAATTTTTCAAAGTCTGTTATCATGTTTGAACAAAATTATTTCTGGTGTAGTTTATCCGCAGTCTCTACAGTGCATTTTCTTTAATCAAAACTTGTAGCAAGTGTGGTGAGTTGGCTCTGGCTGGGTGCCAGGCACTCGCTAAAGCTGCTCTGTCATTGCCCTCCTCAGCCAGACAGAGGTGAGAAAATATACCAGAAGGCTCATGGGTCAAGGTAAGGACAGAGGGATCACTCATCAAATATTGTCACAGGCAAAATGACTGGACTTGGGGAAACTGGTTTATTACTAACCAAACCAGAGTAAGAGAACGAGAAATAAAATCAGATTTTTAAAACACCTTCTTCCCACCCCTCCTTTCTTCCCAGGCTTAAATTTACTCCTGATTTTCTCTACCTTCTCCTCCAGTTGGTGCAGGGGGATGGGAATGGGAGGTGCAGTCAGCTCATCACATTTTGATTCTGCCCCTCCTTTTTCCTCGGGATAAGGACTCCTCACACTCTTCCCTTGCTCCAGCCAGGGATCTCTCCCATTGGAGGCAGTCCTTCATCAACTGCTCCAGTGTAGGTCCTTTCCGTGATGTACAGTCCTTTAGGAACAAACTGCTCCAGCATGGGTGCCCTCACAAGTCCTGCCAGCAAACCTGCTCCAGCACGGGCTTCCACAGGGTCACAGCCTCCACTGGGCATCCACCTGCTCTGGTGTGGGTCCTCCATGAGCTGCAGGTGAATCCCTGCTCCATCACTGACCTCCAGGGGCTGTAGGGGCACAGCTGCCTCACCATGGCCTGCTCCATAGGCCGCAGGAAAATCTCTGCTCCGCACCCACAGCAGCTCCGCCCACACCTTCTTCACGAGCCATGGGGTTTGCACAGCAGTTTCTCACATATTCTCACTCTTCTCTCTCCTGTTCTCTCCTCGTTTCTTTTTTTTTTCCCCTTCTCCACTATGTTATTCCAGAGGCACTACCACCAACACTGACGGACTCAGTCTTGGCCAGAACTGGATCCATCTTGGAGCTGACTGGCATTGGCTCTGTCAGACATAGGAGAAGCTTCCAGCAGCTTCTCACAGAAGCCACCCCTGTAATCCCCTGCATCAAAACCTTGCCACAAAAACCCAATGCAGCAAGACACAGCTGGAACACAGGAGCCAAGGCAATCCCAAGGTGTTCACAGATCCAAAGCAAAGCTATTTGGTGCCAAACACGGGAGACAAGCAGCAGTTGTTCTCAGCCAACTCTAATCCTGGTTTGGCCAGACTCAGATGGCAGTGTTTAACTAGATTCACTCAGGTGTCACATATCTGTAACGATAACAAAGCACTGTGATCACTGACTAATCCATAATCCAGGCAGTCACCACGTGGCAGCAGGGATGGACTTTCCAATAGGAGCACGAAGGACAAGGTTGATCAAGTGCTATTGAAGGGTTACGTGACATTCAACCATATGCATCTGTCCAAAGACTTTTCAAACACATTCTGAGTACTATAGTTCTCAAGAACTGTTGCAGACTGAACACTAAACAGACCTATAAAATTTACAGGGTTGTTGTTCAAAAGTTCATTGCCACTGTGACCTTCTTGGGTGTTTTTTTAAAGCCTTGAAATTCATTCTCAGTAGCAGTTTAGGCATTAAGAAGTCAGAAAGCTACAGACACTTCTTTCTCTGGTTTTGCTTTGCCTAAACAGGTCCCCAGCTGCAGACATTTATCCTGTTATCTTGATGGCAGGTGGATAACCTTAGTGTCGTTCTGGTGAACAAACAAAGTTTATTTAGATAAACTCAGAAGTTTATTTGCAGTATAAACAGGGTATGATGAGAACCAACCAACCCCAGCAACCCACTCATTCTGTTTACTTAACTATTGCTCCTGAAAAACAGAAGAGGTGACTAAAATCCTGTCAGGCATTCCTTTTTCATTTGGTTTTTAAAGAGCCTTCCAATTCAGGGGGCCTTTTTCATCCAATTATGAAGGCCTTCATTGTGCTAGCACTCTGCTGTAGTTTTTTCCCTAGCAGTGCCATTCCTCCTGCATTTGAGTTTTCAGACTGTGATGACCCTGATGTCTTTAAAGCTGTTGATGCAGCACTGAAGAAATACAATGGAGACAGAGCAACTGGTGACCAATTTGCTCTATACGTGGTGATGGAAGCCAAGAGAACTGTAAGTAGATTTTGCCAAAAAAAAAAAAAGTTGGAATTGTTTATGCACTCTGAATCAGCTTATCTACATCTCGTTTATAAGGGGGCAAGAATGACAGCACAGCATCTTCCAAAAATGTTTTAAAAAAATTAAAGTGACTTGTACAGTAAGATACTTGTTCCCATGACAAGCAGAGATGTATATTGTGTTTTTATCAGCAGAACTCTGTGTGCTCGTGAATTGCTTACTAATGCAAGGACTAAAGAATAGAAAATTTCTACTACCAACACAACTTGTTCTACAATTCCACTCTGTTCTCTTTTTTCTTTATTGGGAATTCTACCCCTTTCCATCATCTGTAAGGTTTTCAGACCAACGGCAAAACCACACTTATTAAAAAATATGAAAATAATCTTGACTTGGAAAGAGATGGTGCTGCATGTAAAAAAGAAGCACCTGATAAAGTCTGGCAATATTCTGAATTGTTTGTGAATATTATTTGATTGACACCAGTCCTAATTCACAGATCTATCTGGAAGCACTAGGTGGTATTTTAGTCAAATAGGGTACCAGCTAAAATTACAGAAGAAAGAAGAATGCAATACAATCCTTTGCCTGGAGTCCTTCTATATAGCCTTAATGTAACAAAAGAGTATTTACCTCGGAGAGGCACACAAAGATGGTATTACCATAATAATGACATGCATTATTTTACTTGAAAATAACATTAGCCTTTTTTTCTACTGGATTGGATTTTCAGATGTAAACCACAAGAAATCCAGTATTAGAGTGACTATTTTGCACTCCAAGATCACAAGACACTTTTACCCAGATAGAAACTGACCTCGGAAAGGAGCCATGCATTGCTAAACACTTACAGCAAACTACCCACATCTCCTGGCACTGCTCTCTTGTGCTCCTGTTTACACACTGGGGAGATTTTAGCATGTGAAGACAAAGAGTAAAATCAGAAAACCCTTTATATAATTAATATTTAGTAAATGAATAGTCTCAGTGTTCTCACTGAACTGCATACATCCTTAACAACAGCCAAATGCAAATATCTCTATATCAGAGCTGTAGTACCACCTACCTTCATTTTGCTGGTGTTCCCAAAGGAGAGCTAGGAGTTTCAGAATTTTATCTTAAACAATGTTCTATTTTTAAGAATACATATTTAATTGCAATTATTATTCATTTTCCTTCTCTAGATATCTATCTTTCCTTTTCTTAAAAGATATGAAGTGGAAATCAATTATTACTTTGAATTATTGATCTGATTATGATGTTAAGTAAAAAACAGAGAAAAGGAATCTGCAATTGAAATTTCCTCATATTTGAGATTCTTTTTCTAAAAAGAGTATAAATTTTACTCCTCGCTAGTCTCACAATGTTGAATGCATTAATTAAATGGCTGGTTATTACATATTCATGTACATTCATTATTGATAGGGTAATAAAACATAAAAGCTGACTAGTGAAAGACTAAACCTGCCCCAGTTAAAGGCATAGATGTTCATAATAATAATGAAATAAAATCATACCAAATAATACAGAAACAATGTCATTTCTTACTTTATTTACTTACTGAGCTGATTTATCGCAGATTTAGAATACTGTAACAGAGAACAGAATTTGGTTCTTTTTAAGTTCCAAATAGTATAATCTGATGTAGTTTCATAAAAGTCAATTTCTATCTGCTGAGGATTAAGTCTATTATATTTTTAGAGCCCCTTTTATCCTTTTTTACAACCATTTTATGAGGTACCTCTACACTTCTTCATACCTGTAGCAATATACAACAGGAACTGAGAGAAGGCAGAATATAATTCTGTGTCTACATCAGTGTAAATCCCGTATGTGCTAACCACATCAGCTCAGCCTCACTTTTTTGGTAGCACTAAGGCAAGAATTATCATTTAATCCTCCCAGCAGAGACAGAGAACAATAACTGGCTATTTTAGAATAATCTGTGCTAAACTACAGCAGCTGCCTGTTTGTCTTTGAAAAGTCACATTGGCAGAGCATTTTTAGTGGCTGTAAAAGGTTAGTAACTTCTGACATTATATCTTCTCTAAAGGATGAACCACAAACCTTACAGTGTTGTCACAGTCACCTGTAAGCACTTGGTTTATGGCAAGGAGAAAATGCCCACTATTGATTTACCAACTTTGAATTACTTACACTGGCCGGGCCAAATTTTGTTTAATGCTTTTTATTTCCTCTTACGGGATTCCCGAGGCTGTCCTGCCCTGCAGCCCAGCCTTCAATGCCGTAGAAAACCGCAGGCAGTGCCCAAGGCTGTCTCCAGAGCACATCCCTGCTCAGGCTGGGCAGCTGAAGCTCCCCGGTACCGAGGAGCAGAGGCTGGCTGGGCACTGCCAGGTGCCTGAGGGCTGCTGCCTGCTGGTCCTGGGCTGCCAGGGGAGCTGTACAGAGGGAAAGCGGACAGATCTGGGAGGAGGCGAAGAGTGACAGTGAGGGAGTCAGACAGGAGCACAGTCCAAGCTGGCAATTATGCTAACTATCCAAGCAGCCACCCAAAATGGCTTTTTTGAAGTACATTTGAATGAGAGTATAAAACCTAACCACTAATTTTGGTTCTAAACCCATTGGTACTACAAGTTAAAATGAAGGTAGTTGAGCATATTGTCTCTATTATATCAACATATTGTCATTGTAGGTATGGGCTAAGTAATATAATTAGGTAAATTAATATTTGAACTACCAAGATCTGAGAGACCGGCAGCTAATGGGAAACCATACTATAAAATTTAAGGTAACCAAAGAAAAGTATTTACTTTTTTGAAACTCTTATCTTTTCGCTTGATTTATTACCATGCAAATGATGACATGTATATGGTTTTAATCCAGGCAGGTCCTGACCCAGAGTTCTATGTGAAATACAGAATCCTTGAAAGCACTTGTGCCTCTGAGGAAAACAAACACTGGCAACACTGTCATTACAAAGTATCTGCAGAGGCTGTAAGTATCTGTTCTCTTTACAAGTTCTCTATGCAGAAACATCAGCATAATGACCAGAACCGCAATTGCCTGGGGAAAAATCAAGTAGAAGAATTAACTTTTTTAGCTGCATTGCTTTTGAGAGCTTATATGACTACAGTACAGAAATGTTTACAACCCCAAGTTAACCATTAGAATCCTGAGTTTTCTGTTACAATCCCGAATATATGTGGAAAGGAACATTTCAGTGCTTCAATGTGAAGGTTCACAATAAACCCAACATAAGATTTGTGCACTGTGAGAGTGTAAGGACTGTAAAACTGGGTATTAATTATATATATTGGAAACTTGCACAACCAAATACTGACGTGGAAGCCACTATGGCAGAAATTTTGGCTTCCAGCAGTGCCAAGCATGTCTGGCTCGTGCTACCAGAGAGCACCCAGGGGAGGTACAAAGGGCACACCCTGCATGGACATCGCACATTCCCAGGGGATGGCACTGCTCTTTCACACAGTGCACAGGAAGGATGACGGTGACAATATGATTGGAATCTATGTGAAATGCCATGGCCATTTCTGCATATCTTGTACTAGCAGAGAGGAAAATGGATAAATACATATACAGTCTTTATTCATGGGCATGTGTTCATTTCCATTGTTCTGACTGTAAAGTCTTTAGTTAATCAGTACACAGCATACAAATCCAAAGCAATCCTCCAAGTTATCTGCTCAGTTTGTCCCCTACTTTCCTCACCATCAACAAAACAGATCCTTTTTCAGTAACAAAACAGCAAGTCAGACATTACTACAAATATACATATGAACCTCTTCCCCAGAATCAGCCTGCAACTGTCAGCTGTGTTCAATAGCTAAAGCACTATGTTTTTCTTCAGCAAGTTTCAGACAATTGTTGCCATATGTTTTTGCAGAAAACAGGAGAATGCACAGCTCGAGTTCATATGAATGATGCTGATAAAACAACTAATGTCTCACAAGAGTGCAAAATTTTCTCAGGTACGTAACTATTTAGAACTGCATTCAACAAATACATTGACAAATAAGAATGGAATGAATGCAATACTGAGACTTTCAGGTAATTTTAAACATAGAAGCTCCTTATCATTCTGGTCAGACATTTATAAATAACTTTTTGTAAGCAACTACATGTTAAAGATAAAATTTCACTTCATTGTTATACACATATAGACTAAGTCAGTGAAGCACAGGCAGTTTCTGCCCAGGGTAATAAAAACCAGCACATGTGTGTGCTAGATTCACTCACTATTCAAGCACTAGAATTATGCTTAGTTAAAATTTAGTTTGCTGAAGACCAAAAGCATACCAATAACTTAAGAGACTAGACACAACTTTTCACAATTCAACTTTCTGTCCTTACTTATTGATGCATAAAATTGTCCCAGGAATTATTAGAAAGAACTTTGTATAACAAAATGCACCTTAATGTTCTCTGATCTAAAAATGACTGAATTATTTCTGTAAAGTTTACCAATACAAATATTTACCCTGAACAAGAAAAGAAAAAAAATTCATTTCCAAAATAAAAATCTGACAGTCATGTATTGATGTAAGAGACTAATCTTTTAGATCTTAAGATACGCAGTACTACATTTTTCACATATAATACATTCATATATGACTATTACAGTCACACAGGAATTTTCCTTATTAAAATGTGATCACATTGTTTTAAAGCTTTCCAACTGAGATCTCTATGCCTGGTGTTCTGAAAGACATACCCAGGCTCACTTTAATATATCCACCTAACTATTAACCACAGAAATATTCACCAATATTTCTGAGATGTTTGGCAGC